>CAUYLG010008452.1:0-80833 GCA_963573385.1 Cacajao melanocephalus | reverse complement strand
CCGGCTTGTTGGTGATGAAGTTTTTTCTGTTTCTTAGTTTTCCTTCGGCAGATGCCCTTTCCCCGCAGAGCTAGGCTTTCCCGGGTTCAGCTGTGCTTACTGTGAAACTCTCAGTCCTCAGCGCTTCCAATTGCTGTTCTTGTGGGGATGGGACCAGCCGAGCCCGACTCAAAGGGCATCCCGTCCCGTATACTCAGCACTGAGAAGCGCCATGCCGGGGCGCCGGCAAAACAGCTGCGCTGGCCAAAAAGTTGCGCTGGCGACCCGTGTGGCTCCTCTGCTGGGAATCTCCCGGTCTGTGGGCAACAAAAATTCGTCTGAAAGTGCGGCGTCCACTCGCTCTCTGCGCTTTCACTGGGAGCTGCAATCCTGAGCTGTTGTTAATCGGCCATCTTGCCCACATTTTCATTTTAATGTGAGAGTAATAAAAATATTCTCAGGCAGGGGAGACCTCAGAAGTCTGCCACACAAAATTAACAATGAAAATGCCTTTGAAGGAAGTGTTCAAGTAGATAGGCAAGTTCAGGAGAAACTTCAAGAGACAGGGGATGTCAGGGTGATCAAAATTTTTGATAAATTTTTCTCTTTATTTTTAAAAAAGGCTAAGACTAAGACTAGGCATGGTGGCTCATACCTGTAATCTCAGCATTTTGGGAGGCCAAGGTAGGCCGATCACCTGAGGTCAGGAGTTCGAGATCAACCTGGCCAACATGGTGAAAACCCCATCTCTACTAAAAATACAAAAAATTAGCTAGGCGTGGTAGTGGTCACCTATAATCCCAGTTACTTGGGAGGCTGAGGCAGAATTGCTTGAACCTGGGAGGCAGAGGTTGCAATGAGCTGAGATCAAGCCACTGCACTCCAGCCTGGGTGACAGAGCGAGACTCCGTCTCAAAAAAAGAAAAAAAAAAAGGCTAAGACTGAAGAAGAGAATGTTTATCTAGAATAACTAACGTCAAAAACCCCAAACAAGAACAACATGATGGGAGAGGAGAGGGAGACAAAAGGGATATTAAGGAATGCTAATGTATGTGACTTGTTAGGGGAAGGTATATGTATTTCGAATTTGAAGAAATCAACAGTCAGACTTTTCATTAAGACTGGTGTATGCTTTGATAAAGTCAGAGATGGAAGAAGCAAGGTCATTAAATGCAGATGGCCATCATTTTCACCATTCCAGTTTATAGTATATCTGAATTCAGAACACCCCAACACATGGCATAATTCCAAGCTTTGAACACCAGTTCACCCTTATCAGAAATATGAATAAGGGAGAGAGAAATACAAAGTCCCATCCCAGCTGACACGGGAGGCTAGAACATGCAACCCACTGAGGTTGCCCTCATGTAATGCAAGAGTGACAGAGCAAGATCTTTTCCCTAAACAAAGAAACTGCAGCGTTTTTTTGGTGGCAGTGTATTAAGTTCTCAGTTGGAGAATCTGGGAGCCTCACCCTTGTTCTTTCCTCTGGTTGTGCAGAACGCACACATTTTGCATCCTACTCCCTGTTGGAAGGAATTCTGGGGTTCAGAGACCACCACAGGGCTGAACAGCAACAGACTGTTTTTGACCAGGCTTCAGATTTTAGGGACACAGGATTTCCTCAATCATTTGTTAAGAATTCTGATCAGTTTAATGTATAGTAGTCACAAGTAACTTATCTAGAGTCTTATTTATTTAGAGACAGAATTTAGCTCTTGTCGCCCAGGCTGGAGTGCAATGGTGCGATCTCAGCTCACTGCAACCTCTGCCTCCCAAGTTCAAGCATTACTTCCACTTCAGCCTCCCAAGTATCTGGGATTACAGGCATGCACCACCACGGCCCAGCTAATTTTGTATTTTTAGTAGAGACAGGGTTTCACCATGTGGGTCAGGCTGGTGTCGAATTCCTGACCTCAGGTGATCCGCCTGCCTTGGCCTCCCAAAGTGCTGGGATTACAGGCATGAGCCACTGTGCCTGGCCTATCTAGAGTCTTTAAATTTTTTTATTAAATATTTTTAAATTTATTTTTCCAAATAAGTAATATATAGTTTACAAAATGAAAGCAATACTAAAAGGTATAAACTGAAATCTTATTTTCACCCCTAGTATCCACTCTGGAATCCCCTACATAGGCAAAACACTGTTTTGAGACAATTTAAAACAGCTGAGTAAAGAGATGCCACCTAGAGGCCACTCTGGTATCTTGGGATGGCCGTTCTATCTCCTGATAAAGCTGTCAGCCTGAGTACACAAAATAAATAGGGTATTTCAGCAAGGTTTCAAGTTATGAGACTCTTGGCCAATTTAAATAGCAGGTTGCAGGTAAAGAGATCCTCTCTTACCAAGTCCTTACTTTCTTTAATTTCTGCTTTCAAATCAGTTATTTCTAATCTAGAGTTGCCCCTCTCTTGAAGGAGTTTGCTGAAAGCTACTAAAAAAAGGCAACACTCACTAATGTTCCATATTGCTCCCGAGATTTCTCCAAAACTACAGCTTTGGTTGGCTTGTGGCCTGTATCCAAGGTCCAGCAAGTGACAGTTTCATTGCTGCTTATAAGGGTCACCAACTTTCCAGTTTGAAATAGAGTCTTTAATATTGGCTACCTTAACCTCCAGTTACCCAATTCCACATTTTAGAATCTGTTTTTAGCATCCGGCTTCTGGTACCAAATTATTTGCCTGTTAGGAATGAGTTCAGCTACAAGTTACAGAACACCCACCTATAAAATGGCTTAATCAAAGGTGGCTTCTCACTCACCAACTACAGTGGGGCAAGAATGGAAGCAGGAAGGTCAGTTAGGAAGCTCCCTCTCAAGTAATCCAGTAGCATCATCAGCTACTGTACTAGAATGGTTAAGTAGCAGAGGTGGAAAGAAGTCATCAAAGACTGAGGATATATTTTGATAGTATCAACAGGCTATGCTGAAAGATTTAAGGTAAAGGAATGAGAGAAATCAAAAATAGCTCATAGAATTTTAGCCTGAACAACAGAATGAGCAGCAGTGACAATTACCAAAATGAACAAGACTGAGAGAGGTGCAGGTTTAGGGGTAAAAAATCAAGATTTTGGGGAGACACATTAAGTTTGCGATGCCAGTTTGACATTCATATGGAGACGTCAGTAGGCAGTTATTTACAGGAGTTAGGAATTACAGAGAGGTCATTGTCAGAGAGACATATTTTGGAGTTACCTACTTATAACTGGTATCTAAAGCATAGCACTAGATAAATTCACACAGGGAGAGTGGGTAGATAGAGAAGGTGACTCAGGACAGAACCCTGGACACTTTGATATTTATAGGTTGAGAAGCCAATTAAGAAGCCCAAGAAAGGATAACCAGTGAGGTGGCAAGAGAACCGAAAGTGCATGGTGTCAGAAAACGAGAAGAAACTGTTTCAAAGTGAGAGTGGTTGGCTTTGATAAAACAGTGTTGAGAGGGCAAGTAAAATAAAACAAGCGATCAGACAGACCACTGGATTTGCATGTAGATTGCAGTTTCAGTAGCATGCTGAGGGAGAAACAAGAGCAAGTTTATATGCTGATGGGAATTATCTGGTACAGAGGGAGTGACTGTCGATTCAAGAGAGACATAACAAAGGATAACATCCATAGAAAAAAAATGAAAGCATTGGCTAGAAGGAGGACACTTCATCCATCTACCAGACACTAGCTTCTTGACACTCTATTTGTCTTATTTGTATCTCTAGTACCTCCTAGTATAATGCCTAGTACATAAAAGATATTCAAGAAATGTTATTGAATTAATGAATAAATGAACAAATGGACGGAGGGATGAATGGATGAAGAGATGGATGAATGGTAGGTGCAGGGTAAAAGAAAGAACTAGATAAAACTAACGCAAAATTCAGAGTAAAGAAAGACCAAGAGGTCTTGCATTAATAGCGTTTCCTCAAAACTTAGGGATTCTTTGATCTGGCGCAGTGGCTCACGCCTGTAATCCCAACACTTTGGGAGGTGGAGGTGGTGGGAGGATTGCTGCAGGCCAGGAGTTCGAGAGGAGCTGGGCAACATCGAGACTCATTTCTTTAAAAAAAAAAATTTAAAAAGAAAAACCGAATTTAGGGATTATGGGATTTTTCTCTGGGATAGGGTTGACAGATATCAATCTCAGATGAAGTTGGGAAAAGGAACGAGACAGTCATTGTCAGTGGCGTTGGCCAACTTTCAAGGCATCTAACTACTTAGCCACTTTGTCTTTCCTGTCCGGACCTAGGCTCATTTGAAAACTGATTATGTACTTTTACGAACAGAAATGGGAGGAGGGCTTTAAAAGACGACCGTCCTACATTCATTTATCCATCAGGTCAATAGATACTCACTGAATGTTAATCTTGTATAGGAGCACAGGTGTAAGGGCAGGCTTATACAGGGATAATGTATTCGTTTCCTTATTTGTTCATGGGTCTGTTTTTAAGCGATTTGTCCTCTCTTGAATGACAAAAGCTGCTGATTTCACGAACGCTACAGGGAAGATGGTATTTGAACTGGGTCGCACAGTCTTGCTGGGATTCCTGTGGAAGCGAACGAGTATAGCGGCTGCCGCGGCTTGTGCAGTGGAGTGCGCAGAAGCTGGAAGCAGGCCAATCCTGAAACATACGGTCCAAGGCCGGCTCCAGCGTCTTCTGGTCGTTTCATCAGGAAAGGAATTAGCATTCCTATTATCTTTCTTCCCAACTTGCAGCAGGAGGAACCAAGAAACCTGAACCAAGAGCCCAGTATAGGAGGGGTGGAGCAGAGTTGGGAGCGGGATTTTTGGAGTCCGCCCTATCCGCCATCCTACGTCCCATGCGGAATTACATTCCTGAGGGCTTCCGCGGTTGCCTAGCAACCTGCCGGGCCCCTAGAGCGTCCAGCGGCACAGCTGGAGTGGAACCGAGTGTCGCCTTCGAGAAAGCAAGTAGAAGGACTGCGTCAGTCCCGCCAATGCCTGGCGCGGGCCCATTACACGTGGACTTATGCGAGCCGTCCTCACAGCCAGCCGCGGGGCAGCGGGAGGGGCCTCGCGTCGCCAATGCGCGGGCGGCACGGAGTGCGCGTGCGCAGAGCAGGCCGGGGGGGTTGGGGCGGAGCGAAGCTGAGAAAGAGTGTTCTGGGGACGGGGGCTGGCGAGGCTCACGCTCCGGAGGACTTCGCGTCTGCGGCGGAGACCATAAGGGTGAGTGAAGTAGCTAGCCGTCCGCAGCGGGCGGAATCCCGGCTCCTCTCTTGTAGGTTGGGGGCTTGGGCTCAAGATGAGAGGCAAAAGCAGTCTAGGGGCTGAGGCTGGGCCCCCAGGCTGTCTCGGGACGCTTAGCCAGCTAGGAGCAGGACCTGTCTCCCGGGGCCGCAGCGTGTGTCCCACCGCGAGCTCTGGAGTTAGACGGGGTCGGCTGGGCAGATCTCCGCCCCCTTCGCTGGTCCCGGGGGGGCTAGGATCGGCCTGTGGGACCAGCTCTGCCGGGTGGATACTGCTCCTGCCCCCGCCCAAAAGCAGCGGGCCGGAGGCGTTACTCTCTGCGCCTGGTTTCCCCATCTTCTTCTGGGGGAGACCACAGGTCCTGTCGGGCCCGGCAGGGGAAGCTGATCTCCTGTTGTGTTTCCTTTCTGGACATGGCAGTGCCCATCCACCCAGGTGCCCAAGCCAGAAACCTGGGCGTCATTCTCACCTGCTGCACTCCTTTACCCACCCACATCTAATCCCTTGCAGAGCTGTCTTGGATACGTTCATTCTCCACTCCCATGCCTCTGCCCTACCTAGTTCAGGCCACCTTTTCTCCTCTGGACCACCCCAATATCTTCCTGATGATCCCTGCATCACTTCTTGATCTTCTGTAGTTTGTTCTATTCAGAGAGGCTAGACCCATGGTCTTAAAAGAGAAATCTGATCATGTCACCAGAACCGTGCCCCTATTCCCTTGCCGCCCTTCTGTGGATTCTCATTGCCCTTCCAACCTCTTGAACAGGGCTTGCAAAGCCCTTCATGACCTGTCTTCTTTTAACTTTAGATTCATTTGACTCGACTCTACTGTGTTTTCGACTATATTGAATCTTTTTTGGTTCTTAGATCAGAACAAGTTCCTTCTGGACTTACATGTTCCTTCAATATGTTCCTTATGTCTGAGGCACTGCCCTTTGGTTGAAATAATCCTTATCCTTCATGTATTATTTCAGGTGTGACTTGGGGCTTTTGTGGTACCCCATGGGTGTCTGCCTGCTGGTCTCTCTTTTCTACCAGGCTGTAATCTGTGTGAGAGGAGTTTGTTGAGGTCATAGTCCTATCTTCAGTACCTTGTGCTGTTGGTACAGTAATTAAATGTATAAATGAAGCATGGGTGCTACTTGGGCTCCCCAGATGAACAAATAGATCAAGTTTTTAACATTAAATGCCTGCTTTTCCAGAACCAATTCTCAGCCCTCATCCTGTGTAGAGGTTTCTTTAGCCTAGGAAGTTGGTTATTTTCTTGCCTTCAGTCCAGGACCATGACAGGGGTAAGTGAGAAAGTACTGGTCAGAGTTTTTCTTTGGCATTGGCTGTGGGTACAGGATGTCTGGATGTTGGTGAGTCTGGATGTCTGCTTTGGGTTTGAATTCTTAAGGGCCCCTGACCTGAGGGAGAAGCTGCTACCAGCTGCTGGCAGGAAGGCTGGCTCCAAACTCTTAGTGCTGAGAGGAGTAATGGCACAACAGGAGGGAAGGGTTGGGCCAGGTCAAACCACCGGAAGGCTCCAAAGGAAGTTCCAGCTTAGGCTAGATCCACTGTGGGATAGGGAACCATACACCTAGGTGCCAAGACTCACTGCCCTGATTCAACCATGAGCCAGGTCAGCTCAGCAGAGATCCGTAAGGTAAATGAGAGAAGAGATAGGGTCTTGACTCTCAGAGAGAGAGGAAAAGAGAAAAATGGAAAAGGAGAACAACCTGTGATCATAGGTTCAGGTCAAATGAGTGTGAGAGGCTGCAGACTGAGGTCAGATGAGAGAGCAATTGATGTTGGCTGGAAAATCCTGAGGTGACATTTGAGCCCATCCTGGAAGGAAGGTGGAGATGGACAGATGGAATCAGTCAGAGCAGAGGCTATGGTACAGGAAGACACTGGCAGAGTGGGAGGGGAGCACTGTGACAGCCAAGGCACTGGGAAACCCACTGCTGCTGATGGTCCAGCACTTCCCTCCCAGGACTGAGGCTGCGCCTTGTGAGGGCTGTCTCAAGGTATGGGTTGTGCTCTGAAGTCCCTTTGCAGAAATATTTCCTCCCTTGGGATTTTCTTCAGCCTGACCCTTATCATTTCCTAAAGAAGGACAGTGAGCTGGGGCTTATCTTCAGGCTGTTTGCCCATGGCCTTGAGCTAAGTGGTTAGAGCAGGGATGATGCAACCTGTTATTTGGGCAGAGGGAGTTGCTTATGCTTTCTTTTGACTGTGAGCCGTTTAATTGGTTAGGTGGCAGTTAGATTCCCTCTTTTCTATCTTTCCCTCCCTCCCTTCCTCCCTCCCTCCCCCGCCTTCCTTCCTTCCTTTCTCTCTCTCTCTCTCTCTTTTTTTTTTTTTTTTAATTAGAAAGGGAGTCTTGCCGTGTTGTCCAGGCTGGTCTTGAACTCCTGGGCTCAAATGATCCACTTGCCTCAGCCTCTCAAAGTATTGAGATTACAGGCATGAGCCACCATGCCCACTAAGATTCCCTGTTTTCAATGCACCATTTGGAGGGATTTTTTTCTGTGTGTTTATTGATTTGTTTTTTGTTGCATTCCAATGGTTAGAAACCTGCAACAGCAAGCCAAAATGAGACAAGTTCAAAATCTATGGTTCTTGGCCTTTATCCTGCCTCCCTTAAAGAAGGGATCATTTGGACTCATAGTTACTGTATTATCAATCACTTGGTTGCTTTTTGGTGTGCCCCCAACACACACACACTGAATTGACATACTAAGCATCCACTCACATAGTTGGAGGAAATGGTGCCATGCGTTCCATGATAGATATCTCCAAAAGAAAACTTTGATCTTCAGTTACAGTGATATTAAAAATTGGCGGCATATCTGCAAGGGTGGTAATCTCCCCAGCTCCCTAAGGACCGTGGCACATATGCTGAGAACCAGCTGCTTCTGTTCCAGGCACTGTGCCTGATGTTGGGAATGTGGATTCAGTCCAAGCCCTCTCGAAGCCAGTTCAGCAAGGGGCACTGACAAGTAATCAGGCAGTTTTTCAAGAATTCATTCACACACACACACACACACACGCACGCAAAACCAAAAGAAAAAAAAGAATTCATTTGCTGCTGTTATTAACTATGGATAGGAGCCTTCTGAAGGGAAGCACTTGTGGGAAGAATAGCTACCCAGACTTGGAACTGAAAAGGCCTTGCTGGAGAAAGAAACATTTGATGTAAATGAGTCTGAAAGGCTTGGGAGGAGCTGGATTCTCTTCTCTGATCCCTCCTGTATCGGAACTCTAAGATGTGTTGTCAGAACAAGTTGTTCTGCTCTGGCCTAGGCAGTCACTGCTAGGAGTAACCTCAAACCTTGTTTTCTGGTACCAGGTACAGTGGCAGTGGCCTTGTCAGGGTCTGGACACTTTTTTTTTTTGGAGACAGAGTGTCAGTCTGTTGCCCAGACTGGAGTGCAGTGATGTGATCTTGGCTCACTGCAACCTCCGTCTCCTGGATTCAAGCGATTCTTATGCCTCAGCCTCCCAAATAACTGGGATTATAGACGTGCACCACCACGCCTGGCAAATCAAATTTACTTGTATTTTTAGTAGAGATGGGGTTTTGCCATATTGGCCAGGCTGGTCTTGAACTCCTGACCTCAAGTGATCCACCCGCCTCGGCCTCCCAAAGTGCTGGGATCATAGGCGTGCACCACTGTGCCTGGCCCCAGTCTGGGCACTTTTATTTGGTAAAATTGGAAGTATAGTTTCTGGGTGTTTCTGAATTATTTTCTGGAGATAACCAGAAACTTTTTAAATCCCATCCATATAGTATTGGGACAGAATTATGGAATAGATTAAATACATATTCGTTAAAAAAAGAATGTAGACTTTTTAGAAGCAGTAGAAAAATAAAAAGGAAGGCTGCGCGCAGTGGCTCACGCCTATAATCCTTGCACTTTGGGAGAGGGAGGCGGTCAGATCACTAGGTCAGGAGTTCAAGACCAGCCTGGCCAAAATGGTAAAACCTCGTCTCTTCTAAAAATACAAAAATTAGCCGGGCATGGTGGTGCACACTGTAGTCCCAGCTACTTGGGAGGCTGAGGTAGGAGAATTGCTTGAACCGGGGAGGCGGAGGTTGCAGTGAGCCGAGATCGCACCACTACCCTCCAGCCTGGTGACAGAGCAAGACTCCATCTCAAAAAAAGAAAAAAATTCTAATCTCATGTCTCAAGATAATCTTTGTCAATTATTAGTTAGCGCATGAAATATACATTTTTATTTTACAAAAGTGTATCATTCTTTATAGATTTTTTATAGCCTGTTCTTTTTCATTTAATATATATTGATCTTTCTTTCTTATTACCTATGACAGATTGCTTTTTTTTAAAACTATGGATATAAAAGGTCTGAGACAGATTGCATTTTGATGTCACTGTTTAGTAGTAGATGCTGGCTGCTTTTTAGCACCCCGGAAGTTTCTTCCTTTTTTTTGGTGGTGGGGGATGGGGTCTCACTTTGTTACCCAACCTGGAGTGTACTGCAGCCTTGAATTCCTGGGCTCAAGCAATTCTCTTATTTCAGCCTCCTGAGTGATTGGTACTATAGGGATGCATTGCTACACTCAGCTGATTTTTTATTTTTTGTAGAGATGGGGTCTCGCTATGTTGTCCAGGCTGACCTCAAACCTCTGGCCTCAAGTGATCCTCCTGCATCAGCCTCCCAAAGTGCTGGGATTACAGGTGTGAGCCACCGTGCCTGGCCTACCATGGAAGTTAGACATCCCAGTGGCTATTGTCCCCTTTAAGGAAGGGGCCACTGGAAGCAATACTGGTAATGGGAAAAATGGATTTGGGAAATTTTCCTAAGTATTGTAGGGTGACACACTCTCAGGGTTCTGCCCTAAGAGCCTTTTAGGATGAATAAGAGAGGCTGTGACACCTGCCTCCCAGCCCCAGGCACAAAGACAGCTGCAGCTTCTGAATGGAGTTCTGTGTGTAGCATGTGTAAGACGATGACCAGTACCTATGGTTTATCTTTACCACTGCTGGTTTTGGGCTGTGGGTTACAATTGGCCTGTTAGACATTGCTGGCTTTGTTATCTGGCAGAATCTGTTTTGCCTTTTGGGAAGTGAATATTTGGTCAGGTCTTTTGTTTTTGTATGTAGGTCACCTGGCTGTCCTCCACCTTCCTTTTTGATTCAGTCTGTCAGCCCTAGGACGGACCAGGACTTTCCGTTGAACCAATAGTTATTAAAGGCCTGCCTGACCCTTGGCGGGGAGTACTGGTGGGAATAAAGTTCTCCCTGCCCTTCGAGAGCTTGCTCTGTAGCTGACTGTGTCATCTTTTTGACTACAATTCCAAGTGCGGCCAAACCCTGGGAGTCCCTGATGGAATCCTGATTTCTCTGTAACTTTCCTTTCCAGTGCTTGCTCAACGTGGTTAAGTTACTTGCCACTGTCACTGCCCAGGAGGTAGACAAGGAGGAGTTAAGGTGCTCTTCTCCGTGCCCCCTGCCACAGACCTCGATCTGTCCTGCCTTACCACTTTCCTCAGCTACCACCTCCAGCCTCCAGTCTTGCTCTCGCCACTTCATGCCTTCCCC
The DNA here is from genome assembly GCA_963573385.1 of Cacajao melanocephalus. Taxonomy (NCBI): domain Eukaryota; kingdom Metazoa; phylum Chordata; class Mammalia; order Primates; family Pitheciidae; genus Cacajao; species Cacajao melanocephalus. The sequence goes on along the minus strand of CAUYLG010008452.1, from coordinate 70,101 downwards.
ACTGTGCCGCCAGATGATTGGTTCTGAAACCAAGCTCTGATCTCACCTCCCATTCATGAACTGTGAGAGACTCTCCTCCCTTTCTCTGCAGAAGATGTCAAGTCCTGGCCTAGTGTGCAAAGCCCCCAGTGCAGCCTGTCCAGCTCTTGCAGCCACCTCTGTCCTGTCTGCTTCCTGCCTGCTAGGCTGCAGTCCAGCTTAAAAACTTGTAGTTTCTTTCCTGCTTGTGGGCACCTGCCGCTCTGCTCCCACCATTCCTGTAGTCCTTCAGTCCCTGCACGTCTGTCCAGGCCCAGCTGAAGTGTCATCAGCTCAATCAGCCCTCTCTGATTTTCCTTCACCTGGAGGAGATTTCTTCCCCTGAACTCCTAGAGGGTTTTCTTTTTCTTTGATATTCTGGTATAACTCGCTGGCTGCCTTTCTTGGTGCTCTTGGTAGAAAGAATTTCTTTCAGTGGACCGTAGCTTCTGGGAGGCAGGAATAATCTTCCAGACTCTTCAAGCTTTCACAGTATTGCTTGGCACTCTACAGGCACTTCAGGAAACCTCATGAACCTTCCCCTGCCATTTGATTGACCTGGAATGCCCAGGGTCATCCCAAAATCTCATAGCAGAGCTGGTGTTGGGCCCCATTTGACAAGGTCTCTTCCTAGCCTCACTGCTTCCTCAGGTTTCCCAGGATCATACCGTGTCAAGCCCTGAACGAAACCTTTGCTCTGATGCTCTGCCTTCCCCTTCTGTGTTTCCCATCTCACAGATATTGGTGACTATGAGATCCCTGCTCAGAACCCCCTTCCTGTGTGGCCTGCTCTGGGCCTTTTGTGCCCCAGGCGCCAGGGCTGAGGAGCCTGCGGCCAGCTTCTCCCAACCCAGCAGCATGGGCCTGGATAAGAACACAGTGCACGACCAAGAGTACGTATTCAGCCCGGGCTATGGTCCAGGGGCTTCCCCATCATCTGCAGCTGAGCCAGCAGCAAGGGCACGCTCAGTCCTCCTTTCCTTCTTCCTGATTATATGGCTCCTTGACATTCTTCAAGGATGATTCTTATTCCTTATTGCCACCTATAAGTCAGGTATTCTTTTGTCATCATTGTATCACAGGTGGAACATCTTTAGGCCCAAATGGGACAGATTACTTGTCTGAATCCAGTCTCTCTTTTTTTCCCCACAGACAGGCACACACACATACAAATAGATACAGAGGTACACATACACAGTTGTAGTAGCAGAATCCAGAAAACAGCTAAGGTTTCTTGACTCTAACATGACTTTTTTTTTTAATCGACACATTCAAACATTGAATCATTTGTTGCAGCTTTTGTCTTGGGCCAGTTAGCCTCACACATTATACTTTGTTATCCTTTGTTTATAAGGCTGGGCGCAGTGGCTCACACCTGTAATCCCAGCAGTTTGGGAGGCCGAGGCAGGTGGATTGCTTGAGCCCAGGAATTTTGAGACCAGCCTAGGCAATGTAGTAAAACCCTGTCTCTACTAAAAATACAAAAAATTAGCTGGGTGTGGTGGTGTGTGCCTGTGGTCCCAGCTACTTGGGGGGCTGAAGTGAGAGAATCACCTGAGCTTGGAAAGTTGAGGCTACAGTGAGCTGAGATCACACTACTGCACTCCAGCCTGGGTGGCAGAGTAAGATCCTGTCTCAAAAAAAAAATTGTTTTAAAAAACCTATTTTTAAATTGGTGACCTGAAAATATTATAGTAAAATTCTAATAATAAAGAGGAAAAAACACCCTAATTCTGCCAGCCAGACAGGTGACCTGTTTGACTTTCCCTGCTCCCCTCAAGGCCCTGTCTATCTCTATGTAATCCTTGAGCGTGGTCTGTCACTGCTTGTATTTGTTTTTCCGAGCTGGAGAAAGTTTAAGATTTTGAACTTTTCAGAGTCCTTAAGATTTTAGCATGATCCCAGTGTCTCTGCCAATTGGCCTGAATCTGATTGTTAATTTTTAGACATATCATGGAGCATCTAGAAGGTGTCATCAACAAACCAGAGGCAGAGATGTCGCCACAAGAACTGCAGCTCCATTACTTCAAAATGCATGATTATGATGGCAATAATTTGCTTGATGGCTTAGAACTCTCCACAGCCATCACTCATGTCCATAAGGAGGTAGGTCTGGTGGTGGCTTGGGGGGCTGTATCACAGAAAGGCCTCCCTTTGGTAATTTGGTTCCCAGTCTTGTTGACTTGTGTTGTCCTTACGTGCCAAGAGTGCTGCTTCTTCGTGGGCATAGTGGCTCACATCTGTAATCCCAGCACTTTGGGAGGCCAAAGTGGGAAGATCAGTTGATTTAGGAGTTCGAGACCAGCCTTGGCAATATAGTGAGAACCTGTCTCCACAAAACAAAACAAAAACTAAAAAATTAGTCAGGCCTGGTGAGGCATGCCTGTAGTTCCAGGTACTCAGGAGGCTAAGGTGGGAGGATTGCTTGAATCCAGGATATCGAGGCTACAGTAAGCCATAATCATGCCACTACACTTCAGCCTGAACAACAGAGTGAGGCCTTGTCTCAAAAAAGAAAAAAAAAGGTGCTGCTGCTTTTTTCTCTTCTCTGTTCTGCCTCTTGCCTCTTTCTGTTCAACGATCCTCCCCACAAAGGATAACTTGCTAAAGTCCCAGGGCTGGGCATTTGTATCTTTAAGTGCCACATGCATTTCTGTTACACCAGAGTATGAGAGCCAGTGCCTAAAAGACCACATTCAAATTGCAGAGCAAGGGAGAAGTTATTTCATTTGGGAAGAATGGTGAATTGAGACCAAGGGATTCAGGGACGTGGCAATAGTTGAAGGCTTTTGTTTTACTGTACAGTGCTCCAAAGTTTCTGAAGCACTTTCAAGTAGGTTAGAGATCTCGTTGGACATCTTTGCAACATCCTGAGTAGTCAGTGACAGGCATTGTTAACACTTTGGTTTTCAGTGGCACGTGCCTGTAGTCCCAGCTAGCTACTCATGGGGCTGAAGTAGGAGCATCACTTGAACCTGAGAGGTTGAGGCTGTGGCGAGCTGTTATCTTGCCACTGAACTCCAGCCTAGGCGACAGAGTGAGACCCTGTCTCAGAAAACAAAAAAAAACAAACAAACGAAACCCTCCCATTTTTTAGGTGAAGAAACTGAAATCAAGATCTTGTGCCAGGCTGGGCACGGTGGCTCACTCCTGTAATCCCAGCACTTTGAGAGGTTGAGGCAGGAGGATTGCTGGAGCCCAGGAGTTCAAGACCAACCTGGCAGCATGGCAAAATCCCCTCTCTACAAAAATTAGCTGGGCATGGTGGTGCTCACTTGTAGTCCCAGCTATTGGGGTGGCGGGGGTAGGGGGGTGGGGGGATGGAACACCTGAGCCCTTGAGGTTGAGGCTGCAGCAAGCTGTGATGATGCTATTGGACTCCAGCCTGGGTGACAGAGTCAGATCCTATCTCCAAAAAAAAAAAAAAATCCTTATGCCTCCACATTTAATGTCATTCCCCTTCTGCCACACTGCCCTCTGTAGAGAGGAAGCAAGGCAAAGTTAGCCAGATGAGTGGGATTACATTGGCTGCTAGGAGTGCAGGTGAGGCTTGAAGGCAGCAGGGAGCATGAACGGTTTTGCACAGAAGAATGGCATTGTTTAGGGAAGATCCTTGGCTGTGGGAAACAGACCGAAGGACATGAGGAGAGACTAGTATTAGGCGGAGGAATTGGGGCTCAGTAGTCCTGGCAGATGAGGATGGTGGTGGTGATAGGAGAAGGAAGGGTGAATGTGGGAGATGTGGCAAAGGAAGAACCAGCCAAGGATCTGAGTGGCCTCAGCTTATTACCTGCTCCTGGAGCATGGAAAATACTTTCTTCTCAAAGATCATAACCAGTTCTGCTGATTGGCAGTACCTTCTTCCTCTTGTTTTGATGCCAACTTGTTGTCCAGTTCGTCACTGTTTCCATTTTATCAGGCAAATTTGTACGTAGAGCTGACCCTCAGGAGGACTTTTCCAATTAGAAAAGAATGAGCTGTAATGAAACAAATAAGCAAGAACCTATTTTGAAGGGCCTTCTTTTAACTGGCAAATGTAATTTCTAAATTGGATTATTATAAATTGACTCAATATCTAATATATGTTCTCTCTATATTCTCTATATATTCTCTCTCTATATAGAATATATACAGAGTAGAACATATATAGAGAGAATATATATAGACTATAGAGATAGAATATATATTCTATATATAGAGAGAGAGAATCTATAGATAGATTCCTAGAAGTAGCCTCATACTCCATTGAAAGTTTTTAGACACATATGAGCATGGACATTTTGTTGTTTTTGTTTTGTTTTGTTTTTAATAAACATTGCCCATGAAAGAGCATGGATATTTTGCACATTAGCTAAGCACTTCTTCCAGTAAAATGTGCAACTCATCATTGTCTAATTTGTATTTTATAGGAAGGGAGTGAACAGGCACCACTAATGAGTGAAGATGAACTGATTAACATAATAGATGGTGTTTTGAGAGATGATGACAAGAACAATGATGGATACATTGACTATGCTGAATTTGCAAAATCACTGCAATAGATGTTATTTGGCCATCTTCTGGTTATACGCAAATGTGACCTGTGATAATGTGATTGAACACTTTAGTAATGCAAAATAACTCATTTCCAACTACTGCTGCAGCATTTTGGTAAAAACCTGTAGCAATTTTTTACACTGGGGCAAGAAGAGATCAAGAGAAATGAAAGAGAAGAGCAATGGGACATCTAATAGTCCCTAAGTGCTATTAAATACCTTATTGGACAAGGGCTTGCTTAAAGCATCTGTATAGTGTGTTTTCATGCTGCTGATAAAGACATACCCAAGACTGGGGAGAAAAAGAGGTTTACTTGGACTTACAGTTCCACATGGCTGGGGAGACCTCAGAATCATGGTGGGAGGCAGAAGGCACTTCTTACATGATGGCAGCAAGAGAAAATGAGAAAGAAGCAAAAGCAGAAACCCATGATAAACCCATCAGATCTCATGAAACTTATTCACCATAACGAGAATAGCATGGGAAAGACCTGCCCCCATGATTCAGTTACCTCCCTCTGGGTCCCTCCCACAACACGTGGAAATTTTGGGAGATAAAATTCAAGTTGAGATTTGGGTGGGGACACAGCCAAACCATATCATTGTGCCCCTGGCCCCTCCAAATCTCAGGTCCTCACATTTCAAAACCAATCATGCCTTCCTAACAGTCCCCCAAAGTCTTAACTTTTTTCAACATTAACCCAAAAGCCCACAGTCCAAAGTCTCATCTGAGACAAGGCAAGTCCCTTATGCCTATGAACCTGTAAAATCAAAAGCAAGCTAGTTACTTCCTAGATACAATGGGGGTACAGATATTGGGTAAAGACAGCTATTCCAAATAAGAGAAACTGGCAAAAATAAAGGGGTTACAGGGCCCAATCAAGTCCGAAATCCAGCAGAGCAGTCAAATTTTAAAGTTCCAAAATAATCTTTGACTCAGGTTTCACATCCAGGTCATGCTTATGCAAGAGGTGGGTTTCCATGGTCTTGGGCAGCTCTGCCCATGTGGTTTTGCAGGGTACAGCCTCCCTCCTGGCTTTCATGGCTGGCATTGAGTATCTGAAGCTTTTCCAGGTACGTGGTGCCATCTGTTGGTGGATATACCATTCTGGGGTCTGGAGGATGGTGACCCTCTTCTCAGAGCTCCACTAGGCAGTACCCCAGTAGGAATTCTGTGTGGGTGCTCCAATACCATATTTTTCTTCTGTACTGCCCTAGCAGAGGTTCTCCATGAGGGACCCACCCCTGCAGCAAACTTTTGCCTGGGCATCCTGGCGTTTTCATATATCTTCTGAAATCTAGGCAGAGGTTTCTAAATCTCAGTTCTTGACTTCTGTGCACCCACAGGCTTAACACCACGTGGAATCTCTGAAGCCACAGCCCGAGCTGTATATTGGCCACTTTCAGCCTTGGCTGGAGTGGCTGGAACACAGGGCACCAAGTCCTTAGGCTGCACACAGCCTGGGTACCCTGGGCCCAGACCATGAAACCACTTTTTGCTCCTGGGCCTCTGGGCCTGTGATGGGAGGGGCTGCCCTAAAGGTCTCTGACATGGCCTGGAGATATTTTCCCCATGGTCTTGGGGATTAACATTAGACTCCTTGCTGCTTATGCAGATTTCTGCAGCCACCTTGAATTTCTCCCCAGAAAATGGGTTTCTCTTTTCTATTGCGTAGTCAGGCTGCAAATTTCCAAACTTTTATGCTCTGCTTCCCTTATAAAACTGAATGCCTTTAACAGCACCCAAGTCACCTATTGAATGATTTGCTGCTTAGAGATTACTTCCGCCACATACCCTAAAACATCTCTCTCAAGTTCACAGTTCCACAGATCTCTGTGGAAGGGGCAAAATGCTTCTGGTCTCTTTGCTAAAACATTTTTACTCCAGTTCCCAACAAGTTCCTCATCTTCATCTGAGACCACCTCAGCCTGGACTTTATTGTCCATATCGCTATCAGCATTTTGGGTAAAGCCCTTCAACAAGTCTGTAGGAAATTCCAAACTTTCCCACATTTTCCTGTCTTCTTCTGAGCCCTCCAAACTGTTCCAGCCTCTGCCTGTTACCCAGTCCCAAAGTTGCTTCCACATTTTGGGTATCTTCAGCAATGCCCCACTCTACTGGTACCAGTTTACTGTATTAGTCCGTTTTCATGCTGCTGATAAAGACACCCAAGACTGGGAAGAAAAAGAAGTTTAATTGGACTTATAGTTCCACATGGCCGGGGAGGCCTCAGAATCATGTCAGGAAGTGAAAGGCACTTCTTACATGGCGGCAAGAAAAAATAAGGAAGAAGCAAAAGCAGAAACCCCTGATAAATCCATTAGATCTCATGAGACTTATTCACTGTCATAAGAATAGCATGGGAAAGACTAGCCCCATGATTGAATTATCTCTCCCTGGGTCCCTCCCACAACACGTGGGAATTCTGGGAGATACAATTCAAGTTGAGATTTGGGTGGAGAACACAGCCAAACCATATCAGCATCCTTTCAAGAATATTGGGTATTTGGAGCTGAGTACTCAGGAACTTGACTATAGTAGAATACTGCTAGTTGCTTAATTTTAATTCACGTTACCTGAAAAGCAAAACAACAGGCTTTGCTAAGTGGACATTTCAGTAACAGTGAAGGAGTAGAGTGAATGCCAAATGTTTGCGCTGGTGGTTCCTATTTCTTCAGGTAAACACGGTCAGTATTCTGTAAAGTTCCCTGGCCTAAATGATTACTTGCTCTGGGCAAGTGGATATTTATTAGGCTATTTCAAAGCCGCAGCATCAGAAGAATGTCAAATACTGAGTTCAGCCTAGTCGCAGATGCTAAGATTCTGTATCCTCTGGCATTTGGAAATAATACACTACTGGCTTAAGTGATTACTCTTTTTCAGATTTTCAGTATTTTATAAAACTACTGCCTCATCGTTATACTTTATTGCTTTTCTGTCTACTTCAACCTGGAAGAGACCTTGAATTTAAGTGTGCTCTCTAATCAATAGTGTTTTAGCTTTCTTAATGTTTCTATTTCACTCTTGTTTTTAGGGTTTCTTATTTGCAGTTTAGGAACTATTAGAAACATCAGGACTTTATCAGCAGGGGTAAAACTACCACCTAACCTAGCCTAAGTAGGAAATGAAAAGATAATTCACCAAACAATGATTAACCAGGTAGAAGTTCTAGTCAGGAGGAATATTGTTGAAGTTATGTCTTTTAGCCTAGATACATGGATTCTTTTCAAATCAGGAAAGATTACAAAAGGAACCCAAAAACCCCTTTAACAGTGTGAATCATAATAGTATTTGAAAATGAGAAGAAGCAGCAGATGGTAATTTGGTTTACTGGATGTGACAGACATGCTGTAATAGAAAACCTGAAGCGATGATTGAATGGGAAAAAGACTACATAAAATTTGTCGTAAGATATAGACAGACTTATTTTCTTTATTAAAGTATTATAAAACATATGTATTTGTAAAAATGGTTTCCTCTGTCAAGTACTTGTGCAGTCAGAGCTGACTTGTAAACTATTCTTGTAATATCTCTTATTTTGAAAGATTTATATGATGACTTCCGGATATATCACCAATAAAACTGATGAAACAAAACCTCGAGCAGTCGATTTTGTTCACATCAGCTTCTTCTCCTGCCACATGAAGGGTGTGTTTAATAGAAATATTCACATGTGCCTGCTCTTACCATAGGTCCTATGACTATCCTCGGCTATACCCTGCTCCTTTTGCTGGGGTAAATTTTCAGAATTCAAAATTACTTTCCCCTTTTAGGCACTTTTTCTTCTGAATGAAATCACTTCCAGATCTTCATTCTTTGGCCAAATTTAGACTATGACACCATTCTCTAGGAGAATGCATAGTATTTTCCCCTGGTCTGGTGACTGTTTTTACTTTGCCAAAAAATGTAATTTGATAGCATTATTGAAAACATACCAGGCCCGGGCAAAAAACCTTCTCCCCTGGCATTTTGAGAAGACATACTTTGTTCTGCCTTTTGAAAAGGAAATCACTGTGTCCTTCCCCACCCTCCGAGACCCTTGGACCTTGCAGTGACTCTTTATCTAGAACTGCCCCTCTGGATGGATCTAGTGAATGGGCTCACAGTCGTTGGCAGCTGGCAGATGGGGAGAAGCAGATCCTCAGTTAGTGGAATCATCCCATCAAACAGACAAGGCTGGAACACATTCCTTCTCCATGGCTGGCTGGTGTTAGTAACTATTCCATGCTGGCCTTTGTGGTCTTGCTTGCCTGCCTTTCCTTATAGAAAATTCCCCTAATGGGAGAGGTTCCTGGGACATTAGGGACACAACATGATGGACCCTTCCCTGCACATGCTCTGTAGCTCCCACACACGAGGCCTTGGCTTCTCACAGCCTGCCTCAAGAGTTCTTCAGAATGTATAAGGAACATCTCTGCACCCCAGTTTCCTTATCTCTAAAATGGGGGTAAGTATATCCAGCAGAGGAAAGAGCATAAGCTTTGGACTCAGGCAGGGCTAAGTTGAAATCCTAGGCCCATTTCTTAGCACTGAAGTTTCTACACTTCAGTTTCTCATCTAAGAGGGTTAACAGGATTAGCAAAATGAGAGAAAGCAGATAAAGCACCTAGTGCAGTGCCTGGCACAGAGTAGGTGCTAAATAAACAATCATCTGTCCCCCAATCTGGCTGAAGAGACTGGGCTCCTTCCTCACTGAAAACTGGGCTGGAGGGGCTGTGAAGAAATTGATGACTCTTTAGGGGCAAGGATCAAAGGGTCTTCTCGGCTTCTTTATTCCTCCGTATAAATGCTGAGTGAATGGATGAATTAATGAGTGACTTCTCTCAAGGAGAAACTAAGGGTCACATCAAGTTCAATGAACAACACAAAAGTATTGACGTAGGAGCCAGACCAAAGGAGTTTGTGACTCACCTGGTCTGACAGGTGACTGTCTCTTCAGAATACTGGAGATTCACTGAAGAAACAGCCAGAGAAGCTCTCAGCTTGGAAATACCAAGCAGGAGAGGGTAGGAGATGAGAGACGACACTAAAAACAGCAATGAACTGCATGTTATCACAGCTCCAAAGGCCAGCAGCCAGGCTCGCATGTTCTGGGAATGAGGTTAAAGGTTATTTTTCTGGGGAAACTGAATTGCTCCCAGGGAAAGGACCTTCAAGTCGGGACATTTAGGAGTTTCTGTGAAATATCTGCCTGGCCTCCTCCTCTCCCAGCAGAGAAGCCACCAAATCGAGCCCTTCCATGCCCAGATAGCATCAAATCAGCTTTTTAGTGTCTCACACTTAAATCTGAATGGATTCTTTAGGATCATAAGACAGCTGAAGGAAAAGCTTTAACATGTAACAGAAACCAAAACAAACAGGAAACATCAAGGAAACAGATAATGTAGAGACTAGAAGATAACTTTAAAAAATTACAATCAGTATCCTCAGAGAAGTGAGACTTCATCATATCCATGAAACAACATTCAGATGCCAATTAAAAAAGGAACAACGGGAAAAAAGAATCTAGAAATAAAAATAATACCCCTCCCCCACGCTTTTTCTTAAAAGGGTTACAACATAAGCTCAGGGAAATCTCTCAGAAAGCAGAACAATAAGACAAATAGATGAGTGATAAGAGAGAATGGATGAGAAAGTAAGAGGATCTATCATGGGCATTTAATATCCAATCAGTAGCAGTTATTAGGAAGAGAAGTCAAAATGCGATGTGGGGAGGAGAGTAACCAAAACAAGCTCAACTTGGAATGAGGAAACAAACGGGTCCAGGAGGTGGGAACATAAGAATTTTTTAGCCAAATTATGAACCGGCTTCAGGCAAGAGCAAATCTAGAGCTTACCCGCCGCCGGGCTCTGCTCTCCTCCCCATCCTCAGATCTGCATTCTTGGGCTCCACGTAGGGGCAAGATGGCGGCTCCCACTCCAGAGCATCCCCTACAGCTTCAGAAAAAAAGCCCACCACGGCACACCTGTGCCACACACCTATGCCACGGCTGACCTAGAAAGCTCTATGGCATAGTGCTAAGAGAATGAACTCTGGCGTCAGATTACCTTGGTATCAGTCCTGGTTTTGACACCTATTAGCTGTGTCGCTTGGGCATGCTACCTACCGTCTCTATGCCTCAGTTTCCTCATCTGACAACAGGGAAAATAATTATGGTATCACCTCATCTGGCCACTGTGAGGGTTGATTGAGTCAACATATATAAAATCCTAACCAGGAAGCCAGGTTAGAGAAAGCACTTTTTCAGCGGCAGCCAGCATCATTATTCTCAGTCCATCCCTGGACTGGTCACTGAGGCCAGGGCCGTGCCACATGAGCCAGTTGGCTCAGGTCTTGGTTATGTGCTGCATCCTGGGTGAGGGGCTGGAGCTCTACTCGTAATAAAATGATTGACAGTGGGGAGGAGGCATTCGGAGAAGGAAATCTGCGTGCAGGTACCTGAAGAAGCGGGTGGGGAGCTGCTGCACGGCATGCCGTAGGATGACTGGAAATGGACTATTTGCTTCCTTCAGAGAAATCTCCCTCCTCCCCACAGTCTGGTGTTTTGGCCCCATGGCTCTGCTGAGACTATTATTATACTGTATTGGAAGGCTCGGGCCTTCTGCAGGGCAGTCCAGAGGCCGTGGGCACCGTATTCTCGCCTGTGCCCTCACCATCAACAAGAGGGGAAGCTGTGTTCCCTATTCTTTCTGTCAGCACATCATCATCCAGTTCTGCCCCCTGACTGCCGGGAATCACTCAAACTTATCTCCCGGGAACAAACAGTAGTTTTCAGACATGATCCAGACTAAAACCATTTTAGGAAAACAAAAATTCTTCAGCGATGCAAGGGCCATTTGAACCGATCTACATCTCTCAATGTCTTAACCCAAAGCATCTGCACTGGGTTGCTTCCCCTCACCCCAGGCATTCCTTACGAACCAGCAGAGCCTGCTTTGCAGCCAGGAGACTGACAGAGCCCTCAGGGGGCTGCTTCCTGGGCAAGCAGGAAGGTCTGCCTACAAAAATTAAGTCACACACCCAAGGCCTACAGCCAGGAAGAGAGAATGGAAATATGTTAAGAAGGCGCACGAGAGATGAGATGGGAAGCAAATGGGAAGGTCAGCCATGTTCTGGTCTGTGCTCAGGATTCCGTGGCACCAGGGTGCTGAATTGCAGATGGGGAAGGGGCTGGGAAAGTCTACAGGATATTGTGTGAGGATGAACATTTAGCAGGGGTACCCAAGGGAGGGGAGTTTGTATGTCAAATATAATTAATTTTTACAGTAATGCTCTTTAAAATGTATAAATGTGACATCTGTTCCCATTCTGTGCTTGACTACACAACTGTAATTCACTCTGTCACTCTTGGTGCTACGGGAATAAAATGCTGGTGTTTTATTATAAAAATAACACACTGTCATCAAAGATCATTTGAAAATACAGAATAGAGGAGGGATGAAAATACAATCTAGTTGTCCAATATAGCCAATGTATTATGATCTATCTCCTTTTGATTTTTTTTTTCTGTTTCTATTTTGTTTGTTTCTTACATAGTTATAATTGTGGTATTTTTACAATTGTATGTTTGTTTGTTTTATCAAAGTCATGCTCGTGCAGAAACCTTTTCTATTTTTACTATTATTTCTTGAGGAAATTGAATTACTGAGGTTTGAGCACTTTTAAATCTTGGTCAATATTGCCAAATTGCTGTCCCAAAGAGTTCCTCTAATTAAAACTTCATTCACATTGTATATAAAGAGCTATTTCCTTTAGCTACACTCATAGCATATCCTAACAAGTGTTTCCCTAAACATACAGCAACGAGATATTAGTGCTTTTAAATTTCTGGTAAATTAGTTCTGTACATACCAGCACTATGTATATCTACCATCTTATTCAGTTGTGTGTTTGTCCATTTGTTGATTCATTCATTGGATATTGTGTTTGCCATGTAACTACTTTGGTCTAGGCTCTGGAGTTAAATACTTTCTGAAAAAGAGGGAAAAAAAGCCTTTTTGTTTTTAATTTTTATTTTTTGTAGAGACTGGGTCTCACTGTGTTTCTCAGGTTGGTCTCACATTCCTAGGCTCAAGCGACCCTTCCACCTCAGCCTTCCAAAGAGCTGGAATTACGGGTGTGAGCCACCATGCCCAGCTTAAAGGCTTCCCCTGAGAGTATTTTCATCAGAGGACACAGATGTATTTTTGCATAGCATTCTCAATAAAAAGAGCTAAGTCAAAATTCTACCTTAATAGAGAATTCATTATATTAAGAACTCTATCTATCTATCTATTATCTATCATTTCAGCCAGGGAATTAATAGCAGAAACCATGAATTTTTTGGATCTTTAAAAACCAAACAGGACTTCTGCTTCTAGGAAGATGGAGTAGAGGCACTTCCCCCTAATTTTTCTTGCAAATTATGACAAAAACCCTGGACAGTATAAAAACAACAACAAGAGGATTCAGAAAAGTGGAGAAAAGAAAGCAGACTGTCCAGGGACCTTGAGACCTGAGCAACAACATGACAGCGAGTTCCCTGGTTTTTCCTTTTGCCTCACATATCTAGATTTGGAGCTAAGGAAGCAGGAGCTCAGAAACACCAAAGGATGTAGAAAGGCCCCAACAAAAACTTGCTTTACCCAAAGGATAAAGAAAAAGACAAGCAAGACAGAAAGCTTCTGGACAATAACCGCTCTACTCCAACCAAACACCACAGGAAGACTGTGGCCCCTCCTGCATCCGTGGCAGCAGAGTAGGGAGCCTAGATTTCCACCCTCACTAGGCCTTGCCAAGGCACCCCTCCTTCTTCCTGCTATGGTAGCATCAGAGGAGGCCAATGAAGGAGCTGGGATTATCTGTGGGTGGTAATGAGCCCCACACCTGCCCACAGGATTGGTGGAGAACACACAGGGAGCCTGGACCCCTAACTGTCCGTAATGAGGCTCCTCTTCCCTTCCTGCTGGATGGCGTCAGAAGAGGCCTACTGGAGAGTCAGGACTTTCAGCACTACCCAGGGATAACAAGGTCATGTCCACCACAGTGTCAGGAGAGACCACGTGGGAGCCCAAACTCCCACCCCTGCCTAGCAGTAATGATGAGCAGGGAGCCTGGACACCTGTCAGTGATGTGGTGGCACACCTTCTTTCCCCTGCCAGAGGTGTGTCCTAGAACATCAGCTAAAGCAGAAGGTTTAAATAAGATCCAGTCTTATAATACAAAAATGTCCAGGTTAAAAAAAAAAATTACTCTTCATACCAAGAACCAGTAAGATCATGAACTAAAGGAAAAAAGATGTCCACACTGAGATAACAGACATCAGAATAATCTGATAAAGATTTTAAAGCATCCATAGTTAAAAATACTTCAGTGAACAATTATGAACATATATAAAACAAATACAACACTTGTCATTTGCAGATGAACCACTAGATGGCAGCAGTGTCTGACAGAATGTGCTTTTGCAGCGCTTAGCATCCCATCCAGTTTTTGTGTGTCACTTCTATTTCATTCCTGGAAAATCCAGAAATGACTCTTCTTCACCTCTCCCTGTATCAAATGGCCACCAGAAAAGCTCCACAACATACACGCGTGCTCGCACGTACACACACACACACACACACACACACCAAAATCACTTGAAAATGAATACGAATGTGAAAAGAATCAAAACCCTCAGACTGACCTGTTTTAGGGAAAGGAATTATTAACCTTTCCCCAAACAACAGAAGTGATGGCCAGAAAAGGAAGATGTGACGGTGGTGCTGTGGACCGCGTAAACCCTGAGCTGTCCAAAGCAGTCTGCACCTAGACCCCAGAGAGGGAATCCACGCTCTGTTAGCTCCCGTGCCACTGTGCTCTTGCAGAGCAAATGCCTCCTGAAAAATTCCAAACCGGTCGAAGCTGAGCAGATGGGAAAAGGCATTTTCCCCACCCTGTCATGAAGATGGCTACCCAGGGGAGACGGCTACCCCAGGGGCTGCAGCGAGTGTAGGGATGAGCAGATGAGCGACATGGAACTTAATGGCACACAATCTGAATTTGGACAACTGGGTAGATTGCAAGGGCCAGACCCTGAGGGATAGACGGGAGGTCTCTGACTGCTTTGCTCCCTTGGGCTTCCATGGAAACCTGAATCCTTAAGGTTTAATTTCAGCAAGTCCTCCAGGAGTTACCAATGCCGAGAAAACCCTCCTGCTACCATTCCTCTTCAAAAAGTCTGAGAAAATTAAAAGTCCAATGGAGGTGAGGAAATAAGGTAACTTTGCTTTTTAAAATGTTATCCATCCTCTTGAAACACAAGCACCAAAGAAAAATCAAACAGGTTTATTGATTGTCAAGCCTTGAGGAACAGACTGAGATAGTAGTGCTGTACAATTTTATTTTCTGAACTTTTTTTCTTTTTTGAGACAGGGTCTCCCGCTGTCACCCAGGCTAGAGTGCAGTGGGGTGATCTCAGGTCACTGCAGCCTTACCCTCCTGGGCTCAGGTGATCCTTCTACCTCAGCCTCTCAAGTAGCTGGGACTACAGGTGCATGCCACCATGCCTGGCTAATTTTTGTATTTTTTCCAGAGATGGGGTTTCACTATGTGGTCCAAGCTGGTCTCAAACTCCTAAGCTCAAGTGATTCACCTGCCTTGGCCTCCCAAATTGCCAAAATTACAGGCAGAAGCCGCTGTACCTGGCTGGTGAAAACATTTTAATATCTCCAAGGATATCTCCATATTGTGAATGGTGTCAGGAGCTTCAGACTTGGGATTCAAGTCCCAGGCAGGGTTCTTACTAGTTACATGGCCTCTCTGAGCCCCAGTTACCTCCTCTGTAAAGTGGAGATAGGCTGACACCTATTCCATAGGATTGCTATGGGAATTAAATAGAAAGTGCTTGGTGCCAAATCCAGGGCATGTATTGATGACTAACTAATAAATTGTTTATTTTGGTATGTTGCTAGGCATGCATTCATTCAACCAAGCCTGCTGGATCTCTGAGGACATAAATTAAGATGAGTAAGACCCAACATCAGCCCTCAAGGGATAGAATGTTTACTGTGCCATTGTAAAACTGGGAGATATAGGAGTGTATATACATCCACTGATATCATATTTCATGATTCTGAGATGTACTTTTTCATAATTTCACATCTTTAAATTTGAAAACAGTTTTCATTACTTGGTGGTAAGTAAAATAATGGTGTGGCTTACAATCAGTAGAATCTTAGATTTGGTGAAAAGCAGCATAAGCATAAAGACAGTTTAATCATCGGGACAGAGAGATCAGCTTACCACCATGATTCAGCCCATAGACACCCAACCAGAATTCCAGCACAGGGGACAGCTACAGGATGCTGTCTTCTGTCTCCTGGGACACGTCTGCTCCTCCCTCCCAGGAGGTCAAGGCTGCAGTGGCCTGAGATCACACCACTGCACTCCAGCCTGGGTGACAGAGTGAGATCCTGTCTCAAAAAAAAAAGTTCACTGCTTTTGGGAGACAGGAGTGGGAGAGGCCTTTGATCTCTGTGCTGAGGGCTGAGTGGTACCCAAATCACAGTGCATGTATAGTGCACGTTCTTTGTCTAGAACGCAGCTCCTTAGCCCCTGACTCAGAGGATCTGGTTAGGTTGGTCTGAGAGTGGAGCCCTAAGTGGTCCAACCAGCTTTGGCTCCTTCCTAGTGTGAGGGGATTCTTTGCTTGGGAAGGACTGCCACTGCCCTGGGCTCAGGAAATGATCTTTACCCGAAATCAGGAAACCTGAGCTTGCATCCAAATGCTGCTGCTCCAGTACTGTGCGGAGCCTAGCCCATACTGGTGGGCATGAAATCAGCCACAGTGGGAGCATTTACACCACGGCAATTAGCAAACTTTTTTTTCCCCTCTCTCTTTCTTCAGTTTACCAGCACAGAACCGTGACTTTTCTTTAGTTGGGTAATCTTTAAGATACCACTGAAAATCACTCCAAGCCTCTGTCTTTCCATCTGAAAGGGGATTATTATATTTCTTACCTCATAGAGTTGTGGAATAAATCAGTTTTCAAGTGTGAGAAAGCCCAGTGCTATGCTCTAATGATTAACAGTTTATTTTTTTGCTCTAGGAGTTTCCTATAATGTTTTCTCCTTGGGAACTTGCCAGGGAGAGAATGAAATGAAATGAACATACTTCATGATGAAATTCAAATCTTACTGTGGATAATTGACATTTAGCAGGAAGGATAATAGTAACTAATTTATATAACCTTTTACAGTTTAACAAGCTGTATTTCATGGGCATAACCTTACACCACAGACATTTTCCAGATGAGGAAACAAAGGCACATGGAAGTTGACTTGCTTAGAGTCATGTGGTGTTTAAGTGAGGCAGGAACAGAAACTTTTGATGTACTGTTGTCCCTCAGTATCCATGGGAGGATTGGTTCTAGGACCCACCCCTACGAGGACACCGCAGACACCAAAATCCATGGATGCTCAAGTCCCTGATATAAAATATCATATTATTTGCATATAATCAACATACATCCTCCTGTATACTTTAAATCATGTCAGATTACTTATAGTATCCAATGCAATGTAAATACTATGTAAATAGTTGCTATGTTGTATTGTTTAGAGAACAATGATGAGAAAAAAAGTCTGTGCATGTTCAGTACAGACACAACAATCCATTTTTCCCCTGAATATTTTTGCTCTGCGGTTAGTTGAAATCCATGGATGTAGAAAACACAGATATAGGGGGCCAATGGTGCTTCCCCCTGATTCCATCCCATGACAGCAGAGCCTGTGTACAGAGACCTGGGTGGGTGGGTGGTGTTAAAACAAACGTAATACCCAAACCGACAAAATTCCTAACCAAAGCTTAAAGTTTAGTTGGAAAGCTTAAATACCCACATGGGACTCCCCTGAAGATGATGATCAAGTCAAGCCCTGGAGGTCGCCATTGGCAGACGGGCTAGTGAATTCCCTTGCACAGACACATGGAGGGCCATGCAAGACAGTCTCACATCCTTCACACTAACCAACCGCACAGCCGCCTGCAATCTTCCTTCCTCCTTGACTGGATTCCTTGCCTGCCTTATGGTTCTACGATCATCACCCCCATCTTTGTGGGGAGAAGCAGCACTCAGGCCGAAGCAGCATTTCTTTCTCATTTCCTTGGCTGCACTTAGCCCGTCAGTTTTCTCCAAGACAAACACGAAATTCTTGAGAGTTGAGGCTGTACACACTGGGTATGAATGCAAATGGCCATTTAGTTTTTTGGTTTCTCAAAGTCTGAACTTCACTGGCCAAGCTGCTTATTGACTTATGAGCTGATTAAAAGGAAGGGGAAAAAAAATCCTCTCCCAACTGAAAACATGCCCCAGACCTTTCCAAAGTTTAAGTGAAGTTGAAATTCAGCAGCAGTTGGGCTGCATTTGGGCTGGTTTGAGCCAGATCCAGCCTTCATAGTAAAAAGGTATTAAAATTGTAGCTTCAGAAAGGACAATGTCTTCCCTTTAAAAGAGAAAAAATTAGCTTTCAAAGTGGATTCTCTCAACCTTGGGCTTTGTGGAAAAGGTAGAAGCAGCTACCTCCCTCCCTCCCTCCCTCCCTCCCTTCCTTCCTTTTTGTTTGTTTGTTTCTTTCTCTCTCTCTCTTTCTCTCTTTTTCTTTCTTTCTTTCTTTCTTTCTTTCTTTCTTTCTTTCTTTCTTTCTTTCTTCCTTCCTTCCTACCTTCCTTCCTTCCTTTCTTTCTTTCTTTCTTTCTTTCTTTCTTTCTTTCTTTCTCTCTCTCTCTCTCTCTCTCTTTCTTTCAACAGTCTTGCTCTGTCACCCAGGCTGCAGTGCAGTGGCACGATGTTGGCTCACTGCAAACTCCACCTCCTGGGTTCAAGCAATTCTTCTGCCTCAGCCTCCCGAGTAACTGGGACTATAGTTGCACACTGCCACATCTGGCTAATTTTTTGTATTTTTAAAAAATCTTTTTATTTCCATGGGTTTTTGGGGAACATGTGGTATTTGGTTAGATGAGTAAGTTATTTAGTGGTGATTTGTGAGATTTAGGTGTACCCATTACTTGAACAGTATACGCTGAACCCAACTTGTAGTCTTTTATCCCTCACGCTCTTCCCACCCTTTTCCCCAAAGTTCATTGTGTCATTCTTATGCCTTTGCATCCTCATAGCTTAGCTCCCATTTATGAGTGGGAATATATGCTGTTTGGTTTTCTATTCCTGAGTTACTTCACTTAGAATAATAGTCTCCAATCCCATCCAGGTGGCTGCAAATGCCATTAACTCATTCCTTCCTGTGGTTGAATAGTGTTATACCATATATCTATACCATGTAATTTTTTGTATTTTAACAGAGACGGGGTTTCACCGTGTTGCCCAGGCTGGTCTCAAACTCCTGAGCTCAGGCAATCCACCCGCCTTGGCCTCCCAAAGTGCTAGGATTATAGGCATGAGCCACGGTGCCTGGCCCCTTCCCTCTCTTAAAGGAGTATGCCACTGCAATTCACAGTTCCCACCATTTCCCAATTTTTACAGCCACTTCACTCACCTGTAGAATAGGCACCCATTAAAAACTCTTTTGGCCTTAAAGATTCCATGATAAGATATTTATGATTCATTCCCATTTTGAAATACTAAAATCATTTTGTTCAAAAATGCTTGCTGCTGTGGGAAAATGCTCATAATATAAGGCTGTATACAGTGCTGGTACTGGGAAGTCATGTACTAAAATGTGAACTATGGTCTTCTCTGGGCTTTGAGATTACCAGTGACTTGTGTTGTTTTCACTTTCTGCATTGTATGTCATTATAATTATTAGTTTCTCTCTGACACTCGACACTCAGGGGGAACTGTAAGCTCTCTGAGTACAGGGTCTTTGTCTAATGTATTCCTTGATGTATCTACATCCCTAAGAACCAGAAAGCACTTGATAAATATTTGTTGAATGAATGACTGAATGAAAGCCTTCTTGGGTTCAATAAATCCCTGCACAATGAGCATATATAACTGTTGAAGGGCAAGGGAAGCAGTAGATGCAAATATTAATTAAAAAAAATCAGTGTACTCTGATGAAAATTCATATCCTTAAATGCTTTTTATCAGAAAACAACATCAGAAACAAAAACCCACGGAAGTTTGAATATTGTGTAATTAACCAAATGTTAAACAGGGCTTATCTTGTCATGTCAGTTTCCAGGAGAAGACGTCAAGTCCAGGAAACTGTAGGCTGGCATCTCCAGCCATGGGGAGCCTCCCTAGAACACACAGGATCTTCCCAAGAGAGTTAGTGCTGAACACACCTGAGAACCCAGAGCACACGCAGTTTATGAGCCAACTCAGGCCTGATTGGGCTGGGAGCAGGCAGGGGCAATATTTACATTGCGTGAGAATTTGGGCCTTTGATATGCAATTGAACTAGACTTTTTATTATAGAAAACGGAGGCTGGGTGCAGTTTGAGACCAACCTGAGCAACACAGTGAGACCCTGTCTCTACAAAGAAACCCATATATATATATATATATACATTTTAGTATATACACATATAAATATATATATGTGTGTTTATATATGTATATATAAAATACATATATATAGCTGGGCATGGTGGCGCACCTGTAGTCTCAGCTACTAGGGAGGCTAAACCGAGAGGATTGCTTGAGCCCAGGAGTTCTAAGCTGCAGTGAGCTGTGAGGATGCCACTGCACTCTGGCCTGGATGACAAAGGGAGATGCTGCCTCTTCCTGCATCCTCCTGTTTGTCAAATGAATAGATTCTCTGTGTTACTAGTTCAGATGGGCAGCACACGGCCCAGAACCATCTGCAAATGTTTGTAAATGGAATGAACGGGGATCCTCAGGCAGGTGGGTCTGCTGCCTTCAGATATTTGATGAATGACAGAGGAAAAAGGGAGCAGGACCAAGAGGATGTGTGCACATGTGATGACGGCATTGAGGGGCAATGGTTATATGTAATGGTGGGAGCCCCAAAACAGATCCAAGTTCTATGAAGAAAAATAGAGTTGGTGAATGGGGTCTGGCAAGGAACAAGCGAATGAGAAATGAATGCATCTAAAAGGGGCAAGGACAGAAGCTGGTTTGCTGGGCCAACAGTTGGAAACCTCAACTTCCAAAGCTGAGGGTGGTGAGCAAAAAAGTAGTGAGATCCCCACGTGACTCCCAAGTGCCCTCTGGGTCTCTGGGCTTGGATTGGATTCAGCTGCTGCTCCCTAAGTTCCTACATCCTGCACCCTGGCCTCCTCCCAGGCTCTCTGTTGCCTATGGGGGCTGGGAGTCAGGAATCTGGCTTTCATGTACAGCAGCCACGTGGTCAGCTTCTCCTGGGCAGAAACTCAGTCCTATTTCTGATTCCCTCCCCAATTTGCTCTTGCTAAAAGCTTGCTGTTTGGTTGATTGGCCAGGCAGGGTAAGGTCCACTTAGCTTTCAACCTCAGCTGCATGTGAGAATCACCTGGGCAGCTCTTAATGCTCCAGGGCTCACAGTCCACCTCAGAACAATGACATCAGACTCTCTGGAGTTGGGAACCAGGCAGCTGAACGTTTGAAAGCCCCTCTGCTGCCCTTCCCTCCAGAGTTGCTGCCAATGAGCAGCTGAGGTTGAAAGCCAGGGGTTTACCTGAACCTCGCTCTTGATGCTGCCTGCCCTGGCCTAATCCCGCTCTGGCGGACCCGGGGTGCTCCCTCTGAAGGCTTTCCTGGCAGGTGTGAGCTGGGGTGACCGCCGCTGGCTGTCCAGGGCAGGCTGCCTCTGGCTGTAGAAGAGGTAACCATGGTCACCAGCCTGCGTGAGCTGATTTCTCACCAGTACAATTTATGAGGCAAAAATTTCTCTCTCTATAGAAATGTCCTATGCTTCAGTCATGAAGGGTAATTGAGGCTTTTAGCTTCTGTGTCACAGTCATTATCCATTTCCTCATGAGCCTAGTGGCTATTGCCCGTGGAGATTTAAGTCATATTCTCAGTCAATGAGTAACAGAGAGGATATGAAATGGACATCAGGCCAGGTGACTCAGCCAGGCCCCCAGAGGCCCTGGTGAGCATCTCTTTCCAGACCCAACCCCTTGGTGGAAGTTTAGAATGGCCCTCTGCATCCTTGTCTGTACAAGGGGGTGAGCATGTTCACTTTTTGAGGTTGTGATGAGGGTTAAGTGAAGTAATAGGTGGGTAAGTCCGGTGCGTAGTGAGAGATGGCTCATTTCAGACACCCAACCGCTGCTTGTCATTCGCCTCCCCTGTTCCCCATGGGGCCCAAACACATGCACCACACAGTTCCTTTGCAGCAATGGCAGAGTAAATGCTCAGGAACCGAATTCCACGAAGCTGTGAGATAGGGCTGGCGAGGAGAACTGTGGCAGGATCTCTGGCCCGTGCCCTGGACCTGCCAAGGCACCACCCAGTCCTCCTGTCAGCACAGCACACAGTCCAGACAAGGCCTGCCCCTCCTCCCACCTGAGGCCAAATGGCCCCACAACTCCCAGGCTGCCTCCTCACCTCATCTGTAACCCTGTGTGAGGTTGGACCTGGGAATAAAATGTTTATCATTCTTCCTACTGACAGATAAGGAAATGTGAATCAGAGGAAGTAAGCTATTTGCCCAGGTCGAAGAGTCAGTTTCTGTTTTCCAGGCATTTTTCCAGGGCCCTCTGCATTCAGGAGCAGGGCGTCCCCTGGAGAACCCCCCCTCCACACCCGGCTCCAAGCCCTCTCCTCCCCAGGGAGTGGAGCCTGGGAAGGAGAGAGCTGGTGCTGGGGTCAGGGTACCAGCTGGAGATGGGGCAGCAGAGCACCTGCCAAGACAGCATGGTGCCCCTATGAGCATCTGGAGTTGGTCCAGGTCAGGTCTGCTGCCCCAATGCAGCACAGACACCTACTCACTCAGAAAAAATGGCCAATTGCTGACAAACGAATGGGTTTTGTCCCCTGGAAAGAGCCCTGGAGTGGAACCGGAGACACTTGCATTGTGAATTCAGGGCTGCTCCTGGCAATCTCAGGACACCAAAGCAGTCATGTTTGGGAGACAGCATGAGACAGGCATGGCAGGGGTGAGATGCTGGACCAGGCCCAGGCAGGAAGGGGTCCTAAGCCTGGCTCTACCAGTTACCAGCTGAGAAATCTTGGGCAGAGTTAAGTAACTGTGCCTCAGTGTTCCCATCTGGAAAGTGTGCATAATACTCTTCTCTGTCAATGAGTTGTTATGAGGATTAGCTGAATGAATATATAAAAAGCACTTGCAAATTCCCTGGCCCAGAGCAAACCTATGTAAGTGTTTGCTATCATTCTAACATCCGTCAAGGTACTGGCACATGGAAGGTACTCATTGCTCAGTGAATCTGAATTCACTGGTCCTTTTCCAGGGAGCAGGAGATAGCAAAGCCCTCTGTCTCCAGTTGCTCCATCCCACGGCCCCATGGTCCATGTCCACAACCCAGCTCTGCCTGGTCAAGGTGAGCAGCAAGGGTCAGGCAGCCCAGCCTGGTTTCAGGTTTCATCAATCAAGCATAGAGGACATTCTGTGTGTGCTTCCTCCTTGTTTGTTTTGTGTTGTCTGGCAATCTGATATGTGTGAAATGTTGTGTTATTTTTGTTTTAATTTGCATTTTTCTGAATACCAGTTCTATCCCTCCTCCACTCCGCCACTTTATTTATTGGGTTGCCTTCTAAATCTCAACCTAGAGACATTTGTAATCTTGCATAGCATGTGACTTGAGCTTTACAGTTTACAAGGCACCCTCACACATAAGCGCTAACTCAGTCCTCACAACCAGGAGATGGAGGTTTTCTTATTGTCCCCATTTCACAGAACTGTGGAAAGCAAGGCAAAGACATTGCAATGACTTGCCTGAGATGCAAGTGGCTTTAACACAGAGCTTCTAATATTCAAGCCTATAGTGTCCCCTGGCTTTCAGCAAGGCTCTACACACTTAGACATTCCAAACTCTTTTCTGACCTAATATTATTTTCAGAAATGTGGTTATCTTTTCTACACTACCACTCTGGTCATCATCTGAATGGCTGCACAATTTAACATTTTAACTTTACTCAGCAGCTCAAGTCATGGCTCAGTTAGGCCATTCTGATTTTTCTGTATTAGAAGCAATGCTACTGCAACCTTTGGGGGCCAGAAAAATTTTCTTCTCCTAGATTATTTTCTTGGAACAAATTCATAAAAATGAGATTAAGGATTCAATAAGTATGAACTTATGCCTCTTCATTCACCTTAGTGTTACTGATCTAAATAAAATCCTGGATCTATTTACTCATTACCCGTAAATGCATGCATTCATTGCTTCATTTAGCCATCCATCCATTTATCCATCCATCCATCCACCCACCTACTTACCCATCCATATATCTATCCACACACCCCCACCCACCTACCCATCAATCCATCCATCCATCTACCCACTATCCATCATCTGCCTCCCTATTTCCCATCCATATATCCATATATCCATCCATCCATTTATCCACCTACCTGCCCACCCATCCATATATCCAGCTATCCATCCACCTTCCCATCCATCCATCCATCCGTCCATCCATCCATCCATCCCATCCATCATCCATCCCATCCATCCACCCACCCATCCATATATCCATCCGTCTACCTGCCTACCCACTCATTCATATATCCATCCATCTATCCACCCACCCATCTATTCATCCATCCATCCATCTGCCTATCCACCTACCCACCCACCTACCCATCCCTCTATACATCCATCCAACCATCTACATATCCACCCAACATATGCTGAATTTCCTCTAAGCCTTAAATATATTGCAGAAGTTCCAAAAGAGTGTACATTCTGGCATATATGTGTGGATGTGGGAATAGTAGGGGAGTTCCTGCCCTCCATCCTATTCCCCAGTGTCTACCCTTTGGCTGAGGGACTTTTCTTAGAGTAGTCCCTGTGGCTGCCCTGGCCACACCCGCCAGCAACATGTTCCCAGGCTCTGCCCCCACCTCACTGCCCTCAGCTGACTCCCTCGTTGATGCAGGCAGTCCTGGTTCCCTTGACTTTCCTTTGCTTATTTTGGAAGGCCTGGTCATTTAGCGGCAGCCACTGCAGTCATTTGGTTCCAGCTGTTTCTCTCGAGTCTGGCTGGTGGAGGGTCTATGCTGGAAACAGCTGGCCTGAGTTGGGGGAAGTCAGGGCCCTGTGGGACAGACACCAGCAGTAGCTCTGGGACATGCTCAAGGCCAGCGGCCTGTTGTGGGAGAATTGACAGGGTCGGGCTTGGCTCCAGCTACCCCTTGTGGCCTTTGAAAGTCACAAGATATTTCTGAGGTGCTTTCTCCTGCCTACAGCCTGTAGTCTACCCAGCCTAGGCAGAGACACTGTGTGTGTGTGTGGTGTGTGTATGTGTGTGGTGTGTATGTGTATGTTTGTGAACGTGTGTATGTGTGATGTCTGTACTTCTGTGTGTGGTGTGTTTGTGTGTGTGTGGTGTGTGTGTGTATGATATGTGTATGTGTGTGCTGTATATGTATGTGTGTGGTGTGTGTGAGTGGTATGTATGTGGTGTGTATGTGTGTGCATATATGTGTGTATGTGCATGATGTGTACGTGTATGTGTATGTGTGGCGTGTATGTGTGTGGTGTGTATGTGTGTGCATATGTGTATGTGTATGATGTGTATGTGTATGTGTGGTGTGTATGTATTTGTGTGTGTGTATGTGTATGGTGTGTATGTATGTGCGTGTGTGTGGTATGTGTTTATTTGTGTGTGTGTGTGTGTGTGGTGTGTGTGTGTATATGTGTGTGGTGTGTATGTATATGTGTGTGTATGTGTGTGGTGTGTATGTACGTGTGTGTGAGTGTGTCTCTGTGTGTGTGGTGTGTGTGAGTGGTATGTATGTATGTGTATGTGTGGGTATGTATATGGTTTGTATGTATGTGTATGTGTGTGTGTGGTGTATATGTATTTATGTGTGTGTGTGTGGTGTGTATGAGTGGTATGTATGTGGTGTGTATGTGTATGTGCATGCTGTGTATGTATGTGTATGTGTGAGTGTGCATGGTATGTATTTTTGTGTGTGTGTCTGTGTGTGTGTGGTGTGTGTGTGTATGGTGTGTATGTATGTGTATGTGTGTGTGTGTGGTATGTATTTGTGTGTGTATGTGTGTGGTGTGTCTGTATCTGTATGTGTGTGAGTATGTGTGGTGTGTATTTGTGTCTCTGTGTGTGTGTGTGGTGTGAGTGCTATGTATGTGGTGTGTATGTGTGTGTGTATGTGTATGGTGTGTATGTATGTGCATGTGTGTGTGGTGTGCATGTATTTGTGTCTGTGTGTGTGGTGTGTGTGAGTGGTGTGTGTGTGGTGTGTGTGAGTGATATGTATGTGGTGTGTATGTGTGTATGTGTATGGTGTATATGTATGTGTATGTGTGTGTGATGTGTATTTGTGTATGTGTATGGTGTGTATGTATGTGTATGTGTGAGTGTGTGTGGTGTGTATGTATTTGTGTGTCTCTGTGTGTGTGGTGTGTATGTGTGTGAGAGTGTGTGTGTGTGCACACGTGTGTCTGAGGGACATCTGGAAACTATCCAGGAGGCTCTTCTTTTCTCCAAGAGAATCTTGGCAATGAGGCGTTATTTTTTTAATTTAAAAACCCCTCCATTTCCTTATTAAATAGGTGAAATATTGTCATGGTAGAAAATACTGATAAGGAATCTTAAAATCTCTCTGATTCCACCATCTAGCAGTGCTTGAGCTAACACAGGACACACCCTCCTCGAAGGCACTAGTGTGGCTAACGTGTGGGGACTTGGCTGCAGGGTGATTGTGGGGGAAGGAGTGAGGCTAGAAGATGGGGGTTGGGGCAGGATGGTTCTGTGTCATATGGAGAGACAGAAGCCACATGGAGAGAGAGCATGAACTTTGTCCTCAGGTTTGAGGTCAGAGCCTGACTCTGGCCACTCCTTAGCTCTGTGACCTTGGACAAATTACCCAACTTCTCTAAGTGTTCACTGGCTCATCTGAGTGGGAACCATCATGTCTACCTTGCAGGACTGAATGACAGCAGACCTATCTTGTGCCTGACATGTGGTAGAACCTATTCAATAGATATCAGTCCCTCCCCAGGGAGTTCGGATTTTCTCCTGTGAAGCTATATTTTAAGCAGTAGAGGGCAATGTTTATTTCTTATGACTGATGAATTGACTCTTTTAAAACCATTTCCAGGATCATAATGGCTACTGGTGGTGCAGGTGTGAGGGAATGTGCACTCCTATAGGCTGCTGGAGAGGGAGGAATTTCACTGGTACAATCTTTTCTTGGAGAGTGATTAGGTATTGTCAAATAAATTTAGAAGAGCCCATTGGTTAGGACTGAGCTCCTGTGCTAGGATCGGACAGACCAAACCAAAATGGAGTCACTTGTGCTGAAAGCTCCACCCCAGCAAGCTGAAAATAAGTTGTTTATCTGACCTTCCCAGAAATCAGGAGACTGAGAGATAGTAGCCAGATTCCCAAACAAGCCAGTTTCAGCAGGCAGAATAAGGAAGTCCCCTCTGTTTTAACCCTATAAGGAGAGTAACTTTAAAATGACCAATCCACATTTTGTTCACTATGTCTCCTTTCCTCAGCTCTTTTCTGTCTATAAAGCCAACCTCCTCTGCTCAGCTATTTTGAACACTCTAGGGGTTGCCTGATTCACAAATAGCAAATAAAAAAACAATGAAGATCTTTAAACTAGATTTGGTGTAATTTTATCTTTTTTTTTTTTTTTTTTTTTTTTTGAGGCAGTCTCACATTGTCACCCAGGCTGGAGTGCAGTGGCACATTCTAAGCTCACTGCAACCTCTGCCTCCCGGGTTCAAGCAATTCTCGTGCCTCAGCCTCCCGAGCAGCTGGAATTATAGGCTCATACCATGACGGCTGGCTAATTTTTGTATTTTTAGTAGAAATGGGGTTTCACCATGTTGGCTAGGCTGGTCTCAAACTCCTGGCCTCAAGCAATTTGCCTGCCTTGGACTCCCAAAGGGCTGGGATTATAGGCATGAGCTTCTGCACCCAGCCTAATTTTGTCTTTTCAGAGTGTTATGAATAAAAACCTTTAAAAAAAAAAGTCTGCCCTTTAGTTCAGCAATGCTACCGTAAATAATTTATCCAGTAGAGATGAGCAGTCCAGATGCACTTACAACAGTATTTATTCCTAGTGTTGTTTCAACGTAAAAATGACAAATAAGATAAATGTCCAACAACAGGGCACATGCATTCAGCTCTGACATAACCTCACCATGGAAACACAACCAGTCATAAATGTAAATGTACCAGTAACTAGTGTGCATCATTATTAAAATGAAAAATGTAAAATATTATTGAGTGAAAATAGGTCACAAAAGAAAGGATGTACAGTGTGATTTCATATTTGTAAAAAGTTATATGTACCCACATTGTATAAAAATTTTTTTCAAGGTTTCCAAAGCCCTCATCTCTGGTTTAAGAGGCACCCTCGATTCCTGGAACTGAAGAATGCCAGCTGCTGGGACTTAGTCACTGGTAGTCAAAGATGTCACAAGCAATTCAGAAACTAGCACCTCTGCCTGCAGCATTCAAGTTCCTCAGAAGGTACCCCTGGCCGCCACATCACTGGAGTAGAAAGCAGAGGCCTTCCTGCCTCAGTTTCCCCAGGATAGGGTTGGAAAGGCACGTGAAGGAGACCAGCTATTCTTTACCCCATAAACTGAGGGGAATTCAGGCTTCCACAGAGGCAAGAGAGACCAAGATATAGCCTGGCTCTTTCCCCCTAAAAAGAACAGAAAGGGACAAAGTCAAAACTGGCGTAGGACACACTCCTCAGTCCCAAGGCAATTATGAGCGCCATTATGTTCAATGCATTTTGTTAAGTGTACAAAGGTCACAGAGCCAGCTTGTTCCTAGGGAGCTCAGTCTAGGGGGAAACAAAAATAAACTTGGTGTGACTGGTAAGAAGAGAGGGAGATGACCCAGAGCAGGAAGAGGTGCCCTGCGTGGGGGGACAGAGAAAGGCTTCACTGAGGAGGTAACCCCTGAGCTGATCTTGAAGGATGCAGACAGGATGGGGCATGGACAGAGGAAGAGCCTGCCCTCTCAGTTTCTCTGGGTGCCTGGGTATCTAGGCATTCATTTTCTCTCACAGCAATGCCTCTCTGCTTCCAGTTCACGGAGTGGGGAAAACAGCCACCCACAGCCCTCACTTTACATCGCTTCTGGCCAGGAGGGCAGTTGGGCCAAGGCTGGAGTTATAGTCCCAATTCCAATCTTCCATGTCTAATGCCCACTCCTGGCCTTGTAAATTGTGTCCAGGTGAGGGGCGTATGGGCAAGATCCAGAAGTCTCTGTGGCTATAACCAAGAGAACTGGTGGGTGGAGGGCTTTTCCCAGGGAGTGGGATGAGGTGCTGAGTGGACAGCCCCTAAATCTCCATGCAACCTCGAAGGGATGAGTCCAACCAGAAGCTGATGCCCGTACAGCCTATAGCCATGTTATCTTTCAGACACAAGCTTCTGATTGAATGACAGTAATTGTTACCCCAAATGTGTTAGGAAATAGTAATCTCCCAGATATAGGCTGCCCCATGTGCACCTGGGGGCTGGAGGTCCAAGCACACGGGTGTGTGTGCACACACATATACACACGTATACACACACACACACACACACGTGCATACACAAGTGCATGCAGCAGTTCACACACCCAGAGCAAGAGGAGGAACTCAACTCCTGCAGTCTGCTTGCATCTGCGAAGGATCACCAACACAAACAGGGCAGGGTGACTCATCACCTGTGACTAACAGGCCTGCGCGTCCTAAGGTCCTCACAGCAAATGTCTCATGATTCTCCTTTTAAACCTTCCATGATGGCGGGGGCTCTCCCTAACCTGGCCTCCACCTCCAACCCAGGAGACCCTGGAGGGAGAGAGCTCATTCAGTTAGGAGAGGAGGGGAGAACCTAGAGGAATTCACCAGATCTGTGCAATGGGGTGGTTGTGGGGGTGTTATTTTATGAGATGACTTACTGAAGATGTGCTTCAACATAGTACTCTGCACTGGAAATTCAGAACAGGGGATGATTTCCCCACAGTCTGTTTCCTGGCATATTTTCAGAAATCCATGGATGGTGCAAAGTGAGATTGGAGTGTTGAGGGTGAGGAATGTCTCAGGGGGAGCAGAAATTGCCAGTTGAAAAGCCATTATCAAAGGCTGTGGACTGTTGGGACTATTTTACACCAGGACCTTCAGTGCAGTGACATTCCTGGTCCTATGGACATCACCTTTGTCCCTTCTAGGCCTTCCTCACCTTCCTCTGCATTTTGTCTTGGGCTCAGGGCTGGCGACTGTGGGGAGAGGCCCCCCTTGTCCTTGCTGGCAGCTTGGTTTCCTTCAGCTGTGTCTGAGAAAATTGCTCCAGAGGCTGGAATTCCTGCCCCTACCACAGGTGTTTATCAGATATTCACTGCAGGCCCTGCAATGTTCTAGGATACTGGGGGAAGGCAAGAGGTGGAGGCAAGAGGTGGCCGTGCAGCCAGGGAGCCAAGACAGGCATGTGGGTGTGACTGCGGATGGCAGACTTCAAATTCTTATCCTGGAATGGTAGGGTGTGGGGGCAGGGAAAGCTGCCACTTAAGAGCCAGTTTTCAGTTTAGAGAAGATATTGATGCATTTTAGAGCAAACATCCACAGTTCTGGGCAGTCGGATACCCAAGTGTGAGGTCAGTAGCCACCCATGATTCTAGGAGCGGGCATGGTTGGATGTCCCGATTTGCCTGGGCCTGGGCTCCATGCCTGTGGGCACACAGAGCTGTGTTGCCCTCTCCCACGTTCACAGAGACTAGGAGCTTGATGGCCACTTGATGGTTGTGGCTGCTAAACTTGCGTATTGAGCCAGTGGCCTTTTGGAAGAGCGAAGATCTGCTCTTGAGCCCTTCTCTCTGAGGTTTAAGTTACTGAAACAAATCAGGATGTACCAGGTAGTTCTTGGACTATGACCCAGAGGCATGAAAGGGCTATGATATCTCTGAGATAAAAATCATTGTAAGTATAAAGGGAGATGAGAGTGATGGGTTTGCTCTATTGTCCAAGTGGTGAGATTGTGCATCAGGCTGGTGTCCGTATAAGGAAAAAATTATAGTACTGGGAGTTCAGGTCCACCCTGCTGTGAAGACCATGAGCTAGGGTGACTCTGGAGGGGATTCCCTATGAACCCTGAAGACTCACTGCTCTGCCAGTGGTTTTGGTGAGCATGGCCATCAGCAGACAGGCCTGTCCAGGGTCCTGGCTGTGGAGTTGGAAAAGCATTAATTTATGCAACAAAGGAGAAACAGGAAGATCAACGCACTTGAGGAAGAGAAAGAGGAATGGAAGACAGATTCAAATGATCCATGTAAGCCATCTTAGAGGGCCATTGTAGTTGTTGGGATGTGATTTGTGCTCACCAAATCTCATGTGAAAATTTGATCCCCCATGTGGTGTTGGGAGGTAGGGTCTAGCGTGAGATGTTTGGGTCATGAGGGTGGATCTCTCACGAATGGTTTGGTACTGCTCCCAAGGTAATGAGTGAGTTCTCGCTCTAGTGAGAGTTGATTAGTTCCTGCAAGTGTGGGCTATTAGAAAGCCAGGGCACCCCTGGGGCTTTCCCTTTTCTGATGTGCCCACCTCCCCTTTAACCTGCCGCCATGTTGTCATGCAGCATAAATGGCCTCACAAGGAGCGGAGAGATGCTAGATGCTAGCGCCATGCCTCCTAAACTTCCCAGCCTGCAGAACCAAGAGCCAAATAAACCTCTTTTCCTTGTAAATTATTCAGCCTCAAGTATTCCTTTATAGCAACACTAAACAGTCTGGGAAAGCTTAAGAGTGAGAACTCCAGGAGAAAGACTACTTCCTACCAGTCTTAGCAGGGTAGGATCAAAAGCTTTTCTAATTTGAATGAAAATAAGGAGAAAATATGAACTTTTTCTTTATCTCAAATATGAACTTCTTCTTTATCTCAAGCTAGCCTGGTTGCTCACATAATGCGTCACATAGGTCAGGTGATGCTACAGTCACAGACTGCTCTAGAAAATCTTAGTGATTCAAAACAACAGAGGTTTCTTTTTTGCTCACAATGACATGTTCATCACAGATCTTCAGGTACTCAGCCTGTCCTAGTCAGCCCGAGGGCCAAGCAGCTATTAACTGGGACTTGGACAATTATTGTGGAAAAGAGTATGCTGACTTTAAAAGTTTCCACCTGGAAGCAACATTCATCCTTTCTGCTCATGTGGCAAGTCATATGGCACCACCTAACTTCAAGTAGGTAGAGAGTAACCCCTTCCAAGAGTCCAGAGGAGGGAGGGCTGGAGCATTTGTGAGCAGCCCTAACAACTTGCATACTCAACCACAGGACATGGCATGCAGCAGATTCCTGGTATAGACTCTACTGGCCTCAGGAATTCCGAGAAGGGAGACGGCATCATGGCTAGATTCAGGGAAGTCCTCCTGGAGGAGGTGAAGTCTGAGGTTAACTTTGAGGAACAGCTCAGCTTCAGACCTATTAGATAAGAAAGATGGACCAGAGGGAGCATCCTGAGACAGTAGATTTGGGGGGAAACCAGGTCTGGAGGTCAGAGTAGTTCTGTACTTACATCTTCTTCCAACCCTGGTCTCTTCCAAGCTCCAGGACTCATGCTAGGGAGGGCAGAAGGAAAAGACTGAGCTGAGGCCAAGAAGAGATGAAAGTTCTAGTGGTTGTTTTCAAGTATTAACCTGATCAGGAAAGGAGACTTGGTGGAGACTCCTCAACATCTGCAGCCGCAGGCCCGTTACACCCATGCTCACTCCAGAAGAGTTCCAGTTCAGAGAGGCAGGGTCTAGCCAGACTTGCAGCTGCGCTGTCCACCCCCCACTGACCCTTTCCTCCAGCAGATGAGCCCCAGGGCCCCACTGTCAGGCCATCCCCAGGATGAAATAAAAGCATTTTTATGAGAGAAAGAGACACAGGGGGAAATGAGTCCTAGGTTGCTCCTCTGGTCACTCACCCAGAGAAAGCACCCACTGGGGGTCTTCATATAGTCCTCTGGACTGAGTACCAAGGAGGATCTGGAGAGGAAGAAAGACAGGGCCTTGCTTGGGGATGTCCTGGTGTGGAGCAGATGTGGTCCTTCCCTTTGAGATATCTTCAGACAATGCCTTCAAGATATTCCTGGTCTTAGAGGGAGGATGGAACTTCTCTTCATCCTGTTTCTCATCCTTTATAGCAATTAATTGAAATCGGCAACAGGAACCCAAGATGGTCTGGGAGCAGGTATTAGGAGGATTTCACATTTCTCCCAACTGGGGCCGCTCACAAGAGAAGCCTTAGACTTGGCCTGTGTAACTGCCGGGTTATTGCAAGGAATAAATGAGCCCTTTGATAAGAGAGTGCTAAACAACAGAAACAACATTCGTCATAGATCATTCAAAAGCCAGGGCCTACAGATTGGATGACTTGATGTCAAGGCCCTGAGGATGGTTAAAAACTGGACTCCCCACTTTCCCTACAAGTGGCCGTCAAATACTGGCCTGGTGATGGGTAGTCTTCCGTGGGGCCAGCTCCTGGGGGAGGAAGCAGGAGCCACAGGACAGAGGTGAGGAATAAAAGAATGTAGTGGGTGGCTGAGGTGGGCAGGATGGGGATGGATAGGAAGCCAAGGAGCTGGAATAGAATAGGGCACAGTGCCTCCTGGGGTTGAGCCATGGGAGAGGGCCCAACAGTTGGTTTTAGGGTGGGTAGGGGATAAATCACAGTTCTGGGATGAGGGGGTAGAAGTCTGGCATATTGACTAGGGGGAGGACTTGTGGCAGGAGATGGAAATTGCGGTGAGCTGTGTGCATTTCAGATACACAGGGACAGCCAAAGGCAAGAGGGAAGATGGTCACAGCCTGGAGCAGAAGGCTCGCCTCCCCCAGCCTCGGACTCTGATGCCGCTACCCGTCTGCTTCCAAGTCAGGCTCACAAGCCCAGTGGGAAGCTGTGGATGCTTCTGAGGCACGAGAGGGAGTGGGTATTGCTGAGGAGGGGAAGGTAGGGCTGGGGAGCTGGCAGGGGCTTAGAGCAGGAACAGAGATGGCAGAGTGGGCAGTGAGTTCCGTGGTCTCTCTGTGGACCAACATCAGGGCCAGGTTTTCACCTCCCCGCCCACCACAGAGCTACGTGTCCAGGAGCAAAGAGCTGCTTGGATCTTCCTTGGAGCGGTGCATGTGTTAGGAGGAGGAATAGAATGGCTTCTGCCGCAAAACTGTCCCCTTCCTTCTCTCGCCAGTCAGTACTGGATGCACCTTGGGTAGAGGAGTTCGGGGATGATCGCCTGGGATCCAGCCAGGAGAGGGGGTGATCTTCACCCCTGCACAGACCCCTAGATGGCCAAAGATCAGGACTCTAGAGCTCAGACTTCAAAAGTGAGCACAAAGGCATATAGTAATAATAATAACAACATACTCTTATCTTGTGCTTGGCACTGCTCGAAGGACTTTTCAGCTGGAATCCCCACCACCACCTTGCTGCTGCCACCCACATTTTACAGATGGGGAACTGGGCACAGAGAGGTGAAGGAATTTGCCCCAGGTCCCAGGGCAGGAAGGGGAGCAGCTGGATTCCAACTCAGACAGCCCAGCTCACAGGCCTCTCCTCTGGCCGGACGGGGACTGATCTCGCTGGAGGGTTTCTGTTACAGCCAGCAAGCCCCGCGCTCAGAAGATGCTGCCAAAATTGGGGCTGGGTGCTGCTGGGGCTCTGGGATCAGTGCCCTGGAGTCCTGGGCTTAGGAGTTGGGGGAGGCCAGCCAGGCAAAGGGGCCCTGGGTGTCTGAGGCACGCAGCTCAGCTGAGCAGGGCTTCAGGGTACAGAGGGAGGGGCAAGACTGGGGCCTAGGCATGGCAGGGGGTGCGCAAGGAATGAGCAGAAGGGAAGAAGGGAGGGGGACTCTCCAGACAGCAGAGGAGTGAGTTGGGAGTGCTGGGGGTGACGGTCAAATCGACAGCAAATGCAGGCCTCCTCTGGTCTATAAACAAATAAAATTGGAGCCACACGGGGCACAAACAATGTCCCGGAGACAGAACAAGTTGCCACACGCCCTGAGTGAGGCCGGACGAGGGTGGGCTCGGGAGCTGCTCCTGGCAGATTCCTCACCAGGCCACAGTGTCAGAGACTCAGAACATGTGGTAAGTTCCAAAGAAGAAAATTCCCTAGCCCATGGGCTGCCTGGAATAGGGGACGCTGGAAGAGGGAGAGAATGACCTCTACTAACTTGGGCAGGCTCTGACCTTCAGTGAGGACTCGGGAGTCTGTGGGGACTCTGTCCAGGAGGCTCACAGGGAGCTTGGCCTAGAAAGGGGGGGATGCTCAAGGTTGGTCCTGCTCCTGCCTGTGAGGGACCTTGTGTAGCTCACGGTCTCTCTAAGCCTCACTGGTGGCATGAGCACACAGACTCTAACTATTGCTATTATCAGAATTATTCTCACCTTCGGAGAGCCTTCCGGAAACCCCGCTCAGGCATCTGGCTTCCTCCTGGCCTCTGTGGGCGGGACCACCCCAACACCCCTGTCTACAGCAGGGCTTCTCAACCTGGGCACTGGTGACATTTTGGGCTGGAGGCTTCTTTGTTTTGGGGGCTATGTGTGCATTTCAGGAAGCAGAATTCCTGGCTTCTACCCATTAGATGCCAGTAACACCCCATCATGACCACCAAAATCCTCTCAAGACTTTGCCAAAGGTGCCCCCTGTTGAGAGCCATGGGTCTAAAGGGAAGACAGATGAAGATGAGCCACAGGACAGAGGAGCCAAGGTGCTGGACTGGCGGATCCTGGGGTGGGTCTCTTCATCTCTGCCAGGTCCTCAGTTTCCTGCCTCTTATCATGGGAAACAACTCTGGGCCTCCAAGACAGAAGGAGAGTTGCTGTTTGGAACCTGGAAGCTGTTTTAAGTCAGATGGGGTGGGCTGGGGGACCACTGATGATCCCATCAGGACAGCGCTAGGAGGGAGGCGTGTGGTCAGGGAAGTCTGTGTGCTTTGCCCCGACGTGCAGCTCCGTCTCCTCCCTGCTGTTCCTCTCATCTTCATTTCAGTTCACAGCCTTGCAGTTTTCCTCTGTACCATGCTATTTCATACCGACATGTCATTCGTGCCTTTGTACATTCTATTTCCTCTGCCTAGAGAAGTTTTCGTGCCTTGTCAATCTCTTGAACTCTTATTGATTCTTCAAAATCCAACCTAGGAGCCACCTCCTCTGTGAAACTATCCCTGACCTTCCTGACTGAGTGAACTGTTCCCTTCATGGACCTTGTCTCTTGCCCTTCTCTCTCCAACTCCTGGCCTCAAGCAATCCTCCCACCTCAGCGTTTCAAAGTGCTGTGATTACAGGCCAGCCCTGCCCTTCTCTCAGTAACGGTTTTATTGTCTGTCTACTCCACTAGACTTAGAATTCCTGGAGAGAAGTTCCTTGGGTTCAGCGACACTCAGCACAGAGCCAGGCTTGCGGATCGGCCTGGTCAGTGTTTGTCGAGTCGAACATAATTCAGAGGCAGAAGGAGATTGAGCCCATCAAGAAGTCCAATGCCTCTGCCAAGGTAGGCTCTGACTTGCTGGGGGAGGAAGACTGCCCTTTTTCACCACGGGAACTTGTAGGATACCTCAATATAAACTAACATCGGAACCCACAACGAGCTGTTCGTGGGGCACCAGCTGGTCCCAAAAGTGGTATTCTAGAACCTTAAAATTGCAAGGGAGCTCTGAGAGCCAACCTTCACAGGCAAGGAATCTGAGGCCCAAAGAAGTGACAGCCCCCGCCCTAGCACCCCCAGATAGTTAGTGACTCAACTGGGACAAGAATGTAGGTTCCTGCAACCCCGGCTTGGGGATTAGGCTGCCTCAAACAGCAAGCTGGGCTGGGCGCAGTGGCTCATGCGTGTAATCCCAGCACTTTGGGAGGCCGAGGTGGGTGGATCACCTGAGGTCAGGAGTTCGAGACCAGCCTGGCCAACATAGTAAAACCCCATCTCTACTAAAAATACAAAAATTAGCTGGATATGGTGGCATGCCTGTAATCCCAGCTGCTTGGGAGGCTGAGGCAGGAGAGTCGCTTGAACCTGGGAGGCGGAGGTTGCAGTGAGCCGAGATCACACCATTGCACTCCAGCCTGGTCGACAAGAGCAAAACTCCGTCTCAAAAAAAAAAAAAAAAAAAAAAAAGCTGACCCCTCCAAGGTGTAGCCTTGCACATCTGCACAGTGGGAACAGCAGCACCTGCTTCTGAAAGAGTCAGTAAATGTCATGAGGCACAGTGACAGCACACAGTAGGTCTTCACTAAGGCAAGGTCCTGCTCCTCCCGGGAAGGTGCCCACACTGAGGGCTATTGTACAGTTCAGAATCAGGAAGTTTGTCACAGGCAAGGAGCCAGGGTTTACAACAGGAACTGCCGTTTCCTGAGAACATGATGTTCCCAGAGGCCAGCCCTCCCCTCCTCTCTCTGCTCAGAGCCCATCCCTCCACACCCCATCCCCACACAGAGTCACCCATTACTGTATGTTCACTCTGTGCTTTCAAATTTGCAGCCCTAGCTGCAGCCTCCCTCCCGAGAACCTGGCCCACATTCCCTGACGGCCAGCTGGACTTTGACCTTGGCTGTCACGTCCTTACCCTAAAGAGCGAAGCCCTGAAACCAGGCTCTGGTCTGTTATGGGACACATGGGCGGTTTGTCAGGAGCTGCTTCTAGCCCTTCTCTGCTCCCCTGGGATCACTAGACTTGTCTATAGAACATGGAAGGATTGGATCTGAGTCTAGGCGCTTTTTTAGCTCCATGGGGCACATAGCTGCCTCTCCTCCCCATAATCTGTCCTTCAACCTCCAGCTTCTTGTCTTTCTTGGACTTGTCACTCTTACAAAATTAAATGCTTTTGGGGTCAGTGGCCGCATGCCAGGGAAGTGGGTCTTTCAGCTGCATAGGACTTTCAACTGCAAACTCCCAAGGGCCAAAGACTCAACCGTTTTCTCTCCAAAGGCTCAAGGACACTGCCCACCCTCCTGTTTCTTTCTTTCTATTCTTTTAAAATTTCTTTTCTTTTTTCTGTAGCTGCCACTGTCCACTCCAGGTATCATGGTGAGATGGAGATGGCCTTAGATGAATATTCCATCAGAGGACCCAGAAGTACTCAAATCTTTCCTAACCTCTCAATGCTTCACAAAACAGGTAAAGCAAAGCAAGAGGATACCTTGTTGCCAGCTAGAGCCTTGACCCTCCCCGCCCTGCCCCAACCTAGGAAGCAGTGCTTTGGAGCCACCTTTCTCCTCAGCTTCTCAGGCCCTGTAGCCTTACACCAAAGAACCTCTTTCTCCTATGGCCACACCTGAGTCTCAGTGTGGCTATAGGAGAAAGCCAAGGCCAGCACCAAGAAGCAGCAGGTGCCTTGATGTGTGAGCCTCCGTGGCCCAGGTGGCCTTCCAGGGAACAGACTCAGGTTCACGCTATCTGAATGGGAGTGGGCTTGCAGGAGGGGAAGAAGAAGGCGCAAGAAAGAGATGTCTCAGGCTACTTGGAAACAGGTCAGGGGAGGAACATCGACAGAGAAGCACCTGCTGTAAGGGAGAGTAGCCCCTAGGCTTTGCCTCCCTGCACTCTGCAAAGCAGATGAGGGCTGGGGAGCTGGCCCCAGGCTCAGCACTGCCCTGGCAGAGCCAGAAAGGGGCCATGGCCATGTGCCCTGGGGTTTTTAACCAGGCATGGTAACCCCACCAACTAGTACAGTGACCCAGCGGACATCCAAGTTGCCCCTGGAAGATAGAGAAAAGGCACAGAGAGACTTTTTTTCCTGACAAAGACCACAGCAGCACTCCCTCCCCTGATGGGCCTGCCTTGCTTCCATGCAGTGACTTTGCAGGCTGTTCTCCTTTAGCAGGTTCCCCCAAGTCTCAATGGAGAATCAGGTAGCTGACAACGTATGTCACAGATGCGGGAGGTCAGGAGGGTTCTGCAGACCCCACCTTCTTTCCTTAGAGAAGGCCCAGGATGTCTGCTGACCTCTGAAATCCTGGCATTGTGTCCTAATTGGTGATTCCCCCCTCCTACACCTCAGAGTATTCGATTCCCACAAATTCCTAAAAAAAAAAATGACTCAGATAAAATGAATTTGCAAGCAGTTGGCATAGTGAAAAAGTGTGGGCTCTGGACTCAGATCTGGGTTGCAATTTCCACTTTCCTGCTACCTAGTAGTGAGGCCCTGGACAGGTTCCTAGTTCCTGGAGCCTGTATTTGCTCATCCCAGGGAATGGGGATGTTACCTTCCTGGTGGTTGTGAGGATCACTATGGAGACAACCTGTAGAGTGCCTGGGTTGCTCTGTGAGATGCTCTGTGAGTGGTAATGAACAGTTACTCCAGATTTAAAAAGGAACTCAGATAGTGGTAATAAAAACCAACATAAGGAGAGTACACATTATAGGCCGGATACGAAGCTAAGAACTTAAATCTAATCTTATTTGACACTCAGAATAGCTCTATGGAGTAAATACTATCTATTATGAACTGAATGTTTCTGTTCCTGAAAATTCATATATTGAAACCCTAACTGGCAATGTGATGGTATTAGGAGGTGGGGCCTTTGGGAGGTGATTGGGTCATGAAGGTGGAGCCCTCGTGAATGGGATTAGTGCCCTTATAATAGGAGGCCAGAGATCTAGCTGGTTCTTTTTCCACTGTGTGAGGACACAGAGAAGTTCGCAGTCTGCAACCTGGAAGAGGCCCTTGCCAGAACCTGCCCATGCATGAGGCATGCTGACCTCGAACTTCCAGCCTCCAGAACTGTGAGAAATAAATGCTTGTTGTATAAACCACCCAGTAGACGGTATTCTGTTATAGCAGCCTGAACTAAGACACTCTCAGTATTTCCATTTTACAAAAGGAATTTGGGACACAGAGAGGTAAGGAACTGGTTCAAGAGCAGAGCCAAGACTTGAACCCAGAGATACTGACTCCAGAGTGGCCATTTTAGGAAGGAGTAGCAAGAAAGGGCAGAAATGAAGTTGGAGAACTAATCAAACATGGGCCAGAAGTTTGTCTGTTTTTAAGGACGGGATCCCCACTGAAACATATGGTAAAGATCTCATCTGGGAGGAAGCTCTGGGCAGGTAGCCTACCCCATACCCTGTGTTTGCAGACCTCACTCTCTAAGCCATCCCAGGTGGGTCTGGGGTGGAGAAAGTAGTCTCTCCTGTCTTTTGGGGTCTCTGTTGAAAGAGACCATTAACCTCTCACCCAACTCTGATATATCCCAGGCAGCTCAGACCTAGCTAGCGTGGGAGGGGGTAGGGGCAGGGCCTGGCATCCCTCAGAATATGGAGGGAAAGGTCTTCAGTAGCACACATGCTGGGAGTTTGACTGAGCAGCTGTGATGGCAGCACTGCTGACTTGCAAAAGACATCTGTTGGCATGCAGGCGTTGTGAAGGAAAGCTTGTAATTGCAACTATAAATCAAATGCAGACAGAGGAAAAACTGTCAGCCTTCTTGGAGTTATTTTTTAGAGAAGAGCAGAAAAATGCAGCTGTGAGGTGAGAGCTGGGCTGGTTGGATGTTGGCAGAGGAGGGACTCCCAGGGCCATGGTGGAGGAGTAGGTCCCCTACCTCAGAAAGCATTGCTGTGCCCTTCACTTTCATGATGACGAAATAGCCGAACCCCTACAGGAAGAGGCTTCTTCACCATGGGGGCTGACCTGGGAGCAGCTGTGAACTAAGCCCAGTTTATCTTTAGCATTCTTGTTCTCTTTCTGGATTTGAGTTCTGGCTCTGCCACTTATAGCTCTGTGCCCTTTGGCAAGTCACTTAAAGAAAATAACTATGTATTGGGTGCCTGCTGTCTGCTAACTCCTGGGGTTGGTCTTCTCAGTTGGAGTTTACCTTCTTCCTCACTAACAAGAGACTGATTTTATCTGGACTTCCACCTTCTCCCATTCAGCCTTGGGCTTTAGCCCAGCTGGGACCATCTCTAGCCCCTGAAGGTGGATCCCAATTGGTTCAAACCAGTGAGAGCAATTCCACTTCTCTTACCTGTGATTGGCTTAGGCATGGGCTTGTGACACAATTCTGGCCAGTGAGATTCAAGAGGAAGTCCGTAAGGGGTGCTTTGGGAAGGTTTCTCATCTCATTCTCCTAAGACACTCTGGATATTGTGCATGGAACCGCTATAGGCATCCAGCTGCCGGCCTGAAGCTGACAGCAGCACTGAGGATAGCAAGAGTAGAAAGAACCTGGGTCCTTGATGATGTCATTGAGCTGCTAAA
The DNA here is from genome assembly GCA_963573385.1 of Cacajao melanocephalus. NCBI lineage: Eukaryota > Metazoa > Chordata > Mammalia > Primates > Pitheciidae > Cacajao > Cacajao melanocephalus. The sequence continues at coordinate 29,293 of CAUYLG010008452.1, read as the reverse complement.
TTAACCTTTTCTGGAGCTAGCCTGCCTTGTGGTTTCTTGTTACATGAGATAATAAATTTCTTATTGGTTAAGTCCCTTTGAGTTGGGTTTTCTGTTAACGGCAATTAAAAACATCCCTACTGCTTCTTGCCTCACTGAAAAAGGGGTAGGAAAAAAAGTTCTCTCTCCTATATCAGAGGATCCCATAGCTGGGTGGCTTGATCTCTGAGGTGTCATTCTCTTATAGCTTTTCACATAGCAAGCTGTCCCCACCACCACTCAGGGTGCAAACTCATCCCTTGGATGGCAAGATGGGTGGGCTCATGTAACAGCCATTTTGCCCTTCCAACATGCAGTCTGTTTTGCTGGATAAGGCTCATTATGGCAGGTCTGTTCTCTCAGGCAGATGAAATGATCTGAGGAAGTGCTTGTCTGATAAATGTCTCTCACTGCTTATTTTATGAGTTACTTGGAATTATGAGATATGTTACATGCAAGCTCATGTTGGACAACATGGATGAATTATTAAGTATGCACTATCTAGTTTTGCCTTGGAATGTCTTGTGCTCCCTGAATATGAGATGAGGACTGAAAACTCCACTGATCCCTGCTAGATATCTCTGGCTTCCTAATAATGAATAATGGGGACACTGCCCCATCTGGGACTCTCCCAGCTCAGCTTTTGCCTGGGGAAGGAGCTGATTGATGTGGGGCTGATTAATGTGGGATACTTTCTGGTGTCAGAAAGAGGAAGATTAAATGGTTATACCTTCCTCTCCCTGCCACCTCCAAGCCAGACAGCTGAGACCACTGAGATGCTTGTCCTGTGTCCATTTCTGCGATGCTGAGGGGGAAGAGTGCAGCAGTGTCAGAAAAAGTCCATTTCTGCCCAAGAGGACTCGCAGCTTGCATCCCTTATTTGATTAGTGCATCCTAGACAAGTACGCTTCTGTTGAAACCCTGGAGGTCAAAGAGTTCAAATCAAACAGCTCCCAGAGAGGATTAGAAAGATTGAAAATGGACTGTCCCCACTGCTGTCCACAATTAATTGCTTCTAGAGAGCTCTGTAAGTTCTACGCTGAATCTGGGAGTCGTGGATGCCCTGGGGAGGTCAGGGCGGAATAACTCTCAGTCCTGCTGAGCCCCAGTGGGGTAAGAAATATCTGCTCTCTTCAGGGCCAGCCTCATCAGCTTGCAGACAGAAGTGGACCTCAGCCAGGGGAAGGCAGGGAGCTCTTTTGGGCTTCATATGACCAGTCCTGTCGTCCTCATGAGGGCTTCTTCTTGCTTATGAAAATAGATCTTGTTTTTCTGTAGGTCGTAAGTTATTTCCCTTCTACTTTTAGCTAGAAGGAAACTCAGATCAGTAACTCAGACAGCAGCCTCTGGAATCTGCCTAGGTTCAAATCCTGTTACACCATTACTATCTGCATGTCGGTGGGCTTTATGTGACCACTCGGCATCTCGGTTTCTTGTCTGTACAATGGGGAAATCACAGCATCTCTCACAGAGTGGCCAGGAGTGTTAAAGAAGGTGGCACAGGAGCCCATTCGGATCTGGTGCATAGTTGTGAGCTACTATGCGGGTCTCACAAAGCTGGGCTCTCTCCCAGGACTTGGTGACCTGGTTGCCTTGAGGTTTATCTGCCCCCGCCCCATCTGTCAGACACACCTGCGTGCCTCGTGCTCCGACCCCCGTCCTGACTCTCATTCCACCCTCATACGGGCTTTGTGAGGAGGGTGGTCCTGTGTTAATGTTTCCATCTGAACGATTTCCACAGGTTAAGAAGGTTCGGAGGCAGCTGAGCATGTGTCCCCATAGCAGCCCTGTGAAAGGAGGATGGGTGTGTTTTTAGAACCCCCCATGTGGTCCTGCCTGCAGTCCCATGAGAACAGAAGAGGACAAGTAGCACCTCCTAGTCTGCAAAACCAAGGTGTGGAGGGCCAGGGGCTGAGCAGGGAGGGGCTGGCAGGGAGGATGAGCTGGTGGACAGTCTTGGGGCACTGGAGCGAGGGCTCCAGCCACAGAGAGGGAGAGGGAGAAGGGCTCAGGCGGGCGGCTCACAGCCTCACCAGTCTCACTAGAGAGGAAACTCAAATGCCTGTGAACCTAAGGCAAGAACACCGGGCAACAGATGTATGAATGATGTCTCCCCAGGACTCTGGGGAAGAAACGAGGGGTGAGGGATACTTAGGGAAGCGCCCCAAGCTTTTGTTCCTCTCTGAGCTGTACCCTGAGTGCCTGGCCCCATGTTGAGACGGAGTCCGGGGCTGGGGGAAGCACCCATCATACCCAGAAGGTCACGCCTGTGATCTGTCCTTTATCGTGAGAGAACCCAGCAGGGAAGGGCACAGGAAACGCTGACATCTCTCCTTTGATGGAGCTTACACAGTTCAGAAGGTAGAACTGAAAGGAATCCATTTCTGGTGTTTAAGCCCCGAGCCTGTGGTCCACTGTTCTGGCAGCCCTAGCGAGCAGATACAGCAAATCCCCAAACTTCTTTCCTTCCTCCTTGCTGTCTGTGGCTGAGGGTCCCTACTCCAAACCCCACCAGGCCTAGAGGGCAGGGGTGCCCTCGTCTACCACCCTTCTGCCCCAACAGCCTCCCTGCCTCCAAGCTAGATTAAGCTGTTTCTTCTGAAGAGTCTGCCTCTGGATTGTCTAAAATAACATAACCTAATGGGAAAACAAATAAATAAAATAAAAGCTTGGGGAAGACAAATCAGCCGCAGTCCTGCCAACCATTGTCATCACTCCCCTTTTCTCCCAGTATTGGTCCAGGTGCTGGCCTGCCTTCACCATGTGCTGTTCTGTGTCCTATTTGTGAACCTGGTGTTGTCAGGAGCCTGGGCCTCCCGTCCGAGGATACATTACCTGGGCTCCACACCCCTCCCAGGTGTGCAGACACCCCCTGCCTGCTGCTCTGGGCCTACTCTCCACCTTTGTCCCCATCCTGCTCTGGACCTGGAAGGCTGGTTCATCTCAACTGTATCCACTCACACCCCTGCCCTCTAGCCCTGGTGGGGTTTGGGGTAGGGAGCCTCAGCCAGAGACAGCAAGGAGGAAGGAAGGAGGTTTGGGGATTCACTGTATCTGCTCACTAGTGCTGCCAGAACAGCGGACCACAGGCTCAGGGCTTAAACACCAGAAATGGATTCTTTTCAGTTCCTCCTTCTCCTTGTGTCCTCACACAGTCTCTCCTCTCTCTGTGTGACCCCAGTGTCTGCTGGGATGTCTGGATGACCTCTTCTTATAAGAACACTGGTCAGATTGGATGAGGGCCCCACATTTTAACTTAATCACTTCTGTCTATGCTCCATTTTCAAACATGGTCACACTGTAAAGTACTGGGGGTTATGGCTTCCACATATGGGTTTTGGGGGAACAATTCAGCCCCATAACATCGCCTCCCCGCTTCCTCCTTGTAGGGTCACTGAGTGCAGGTCATGTCCCGTGACAGAATGTCATAGCTTTGTCAGGCAGCCCCTCAGGCCCCTTGCCCCCACCGCTTTCTCTCTCCCCCTAACCAGCCCCCAGCCAGGTGGAGTTCATGGTGCTGAGCTTTACTGCCTCTGAGGACTGCACGACCCCTAATGGTTTCCCCCCAGCCTACCCATACCTTTGTCAGTGGTCCTCTGTAACTCTGCTCACTCGTCCACTCTGAGTGGTGCTGTTTCCTGCTGGCCTGCCTGACACCTGGGTATGTTAGCCCTTGGGGCTGCTCCGAGGATGTCCATGAGGTGGGGCTGGGGTCACCCCCAGTTCAGCTCTCCCTTGCTGGGAGATCCTGCCCTGGTCACTTACTAAAGGCATGAGAGTCGAGAGAGGCATGACCTCATGTGATAACAGAGCAAACGAGTTACAACACAATGCCCCACGCCTCTGAGCCTCGGCGTGAGGAGCCCTCCGAGGCCGCTCCTCCACAGACACCAGCTCCACGCCTGGATGTCCTGCGAGGCAGCTCCTGTCTCTCCGCCAGCTCCCAGCCCCCACTGTCTCAAATTCCTGCTATTTCTTTTAATTCAGTGCCCACTACCTGCCCCTTGCATTTTGTGTTTCCTTTTAGCCCATTGAGGCCGTTCCCTGAGGGTTTCACATTTCACACCGAAGAGGCATCCTGGTACGGGGCCAAACAGATGCCCTCAATGGGAGACTCCGCCACCATCTTGTAAACCAGCGATTCTCCGTCTCCCACACGACGGCCTCTTTTTACCTCATATTATGCCATGACCCTGTTTCCATGTATTGTGTAGTCTATGACATTCCGAAGAGGTAGCTTGCCTTTGTTTATCTGACCAGGCACCCTGTTGTTGGATATCCATGGCGTTTGTACTTTGTTAAACACATTCTTAGATCCAATTCCTCCTTTCATTTCCCAGTTCTCAGGCATTGTGTATGGTTAAAATTAGGAGATGCTCAAAGTATGAGTTCACCCATCACACGGTTTATTCCCCTACAAAGATGACATTTTTCTTAGGTTCACAATGCTTGAGGAGGGGAGAACAACATGAACAAATCTCACGGGGAATGTGCTGGGTAGACAGGGTGTATTAGTCACAGAGTGAGTGAGTTCCAAAGTTACTAAATCTACTTGCTTCGTTAGGATGGCAGCAGGCCTCTCTGGAAAGCGAAGGCTCATTCAAGTGCGGTGTGTCTCTGTTATAAGAACAGCTCTTGGGAGAGACGTCGTCCAACACAATGGAGCTTCACAAAGGCACGTAGGGTCCCTCAACGCGAGAGGGTGGCGCGGTGTTGGCGGGCGAGGCGTCCAAGTTCAAAGGCTAGAAGGGTGTGGCCCTGTCAAAGAGGGGCTGACAGAGTGTATACTCGGCCACAGCCCAAGCTCTCAAAGTGTCTGTCAAACCCTTAGGTTTTGATGTAATTTAAAGTTCCATGGTTGAGGTCACAGAGGATTTGATGAGGTGTGATGTCACATGCTCGAGGGGTGCAGGGTTACACTCCAAGTTCCTGTCATGGCCCAACATGTCACTCACGTAGCAAGCTATGTTCGTATTTGGAATCATTTCCAAGCTCCTTAAGGTCAGGAATGTGGCAATGGTCTGTGTACGTGGTTTCAGTCACCTTCCACATAGAAAGCTTTGACTTCCCCTGAGTTATTTTGAGCAGATAGTCATAGGTTTGCTCAGGACCATCATTCAGAGAGATTCACAGAGACCAGAGAAACTCTCTTAAGGCCTTGGAGCTCATCCAAAAAGGGAGCACCTCGTGGGCTTGCTGAATGTGGAGTCCACGCTGAAGGCACTACAACAGGAGGAACTTTGTCACCAAACCTTCTGATAGCTGCTACTTGCTTTTCAGGGGTTTCTGTGTAACATCCTACAACTCATGTAACAAGACAATAAGAATTCTTGTTATGTTGAGCCTGACAGAGGCCGAATTCCCCAAAGTCTGGCACAAACACCAGTCACATGGCATCCTCCCAAAAAGAAGTGTTGAGTGGTCAAGGAAATTTGGAAAACATTTTACCCACCATTAATGCATTTAGTGAAGTCTCAGGATCATGCATAAACATATTCTTTTTTTTTTTTTCCTGAGACACAGTCTCACTCCGTCACCCAGGCTGAAATACAATGGTGTGATCTTGGCTCACTGAAACCTCAGCCTCTGTTTCAAGCGATTCTCTCACCTTAGCCTCCTGAAGAGCTGCAATTACAGGCATGCATCACTATGCCCAGCTAATTTTTGTATTTTTGGTAGAGATGGGGTTTCACTACGTTTGCCAGGCTGGTCTTGAACTCCTGACCTCATGTGATCCACCAGCCTTGGCCTCCCAAAGTGCTGGGATTATAGGCATAAGCCACTGCACCCAGCCAATTTTTGTATTTTTAGTAGAGATGGGATTTTACCATGTTGGCCAGGCTGGTCTTGAACTCCTGGCCTCAAGTGATCTGCCTGTTTTGGCCTCCCAAAGTTGAATGTATTCATTTTTAAAGTCCAATATTTCCTAAACTTATTAGATTTAAAAAAAATATATATATAAGTATATACATATTTTTTTATATATATACGTATATATATGTGTATATATATATATATATATATAAAATATCAATAAACATCTCACGAAGCTAGATTCATGGAATAGACTTTAGGAAACACTGCCCTAAGAACCTACAAGGGTCTTCTGATTAAAAAGAAAAAAACATAATTATCAAAGTTAGTCCTTGCTTTACAATAATCCTTTGAAAATTGTTGATATAGATATGAGAGTTAACTAGAGTGTTGGATTAATGAGGCCACCCTCATCCTTTGATTGGGCTAATCGGTGGCAGCCCTGCACTATAGAGTAACACAGGAGAAAATACTAATTAGGTCAAGGAAGGCTTAAAGTCTTGAGTGACAGGTTGCATTTTAACCACTCTACAAATAAAGAAGAGGTTAGGAATATTTAGGACCTACTGTGACTCTTTTGAGAGAAAATCAACAAGGAAGAATGTAGTCTTCCCCCAGACTTTGCCTTACCACCCTTTTTGAAGACTGGCTCCTGAACTGCGGGACAGGGACTATGTTCTTAGATTCCCACCTCATTGGTCACCTGTCAGTGACAGGTAGTGCGGAGGCAGCCTGGAGTGCAGGCCTACCTTTCCGATTCTACTTATTTATTTTTGAGACATATAAATAAATTCAAGTTATTTATTTTTTATTTCTGGCTCTGTTGCCCAGGCTGGAGTACAGTGGCATAATCTCAGCTCACTGCAAACTCCGCCTCCTGGGTTCAATCAATTCTCCTGCCTCAGCCTCCTGAGTAGCTGGGATTACAGGCACCCACCATCACGCAACACAATTTTTTGTATTTTTAGTAGAGAGTTTCACCACGTTGGCCAGGCTCGTCTGGAACTCCTGACTTCAAGTGATACACTCACCTCAGCCTCCCAAAGTGCTGGGATTACAAGGTGAGCCACCACACCCGGCTCCAATTTTCTTTAGAACGAAGGTGTGTGAAGCAGGTGGTACCAACTCTGTGCCATTTTAGTGTCTGCATTGCCTGAGATGGCTTTCCCAGGTGCCAAACAGGACACAGCAGTGTCACAAGTGCTGCAACCTCCCTCCTTCCCTACCCTCCTCCTCCCATCCTCACCCCTCATCCCATCCTTTCCCCAAGGTCAGGACCCTGCGGAGAGAGGCTGGTGAGAGTATTCAAGCTGTAGCTGCTGGAGGCAGAGGTTCAGGAACTGCTAACTTCCCACCAACCCTGGAGCTGCAGCAGGGAGATATTGACTGCTCCCTAACAGGGCACCCGCCTTAGAGAGACGGAGAGAAAAGGGAGGGGAGTAGGTGAGACATGAGGTCGGAAACGAACAGTTCAAGAACTCGGGGTGTGTGGCTGACCTGGGCACCCACTCCATGCATTTCCAGGGGAGACTGGCCTGAGCAGGGGCACAGAACTTTCCCCAGCTTCCCACTGCAGCAATCCCTCAGCCACGGGTGAAAAGGCTGCCTGGTGGTGGGTGCTCGAGGACAGGCTTTTGAGTCACCTAGCAGGGCTCCTCACCCACAGGACTGAACTTGTGCACACAGGGTTCCTTGTGAAGCTGTTCGCTTAGCTGCAGGGAGTCACAGGGATGTGCAGTTGTCTCTGGTTCACAGCTGCAGAGTGAGAGGCAAGGGACAGCAGCAGCCCCAAAGAGGAGGGTTGCAAAGAAATCAGAGGATGAGAGAAGGTGCTCACAGCCAACAGGGACTACGCAGAGAGACAATGTGGCTTTTGGAAAGGGGCAGGGAGAGGGCACAATACCTTCAAGTCAAGTCGAAGGCCCTCATAAGAATAACAATAAAACAATAATGAGGCCTGGCGTGGTGACTCAAGCCTGTAGTCCCAGCACTTTGGGAGGCCGAGGCAGGTGGATCACCTGAGGTCGGGAGTTCAAGACCAGCCTGACCAACATGGAGAAACCCCATCTGTACTAAAAATTCAAAATTAGCCAGGTGTGGTGGTGCATGCCTGTAATCCCAGCGACTCGGGAGGCTGAGGCAGGAGAATCGCTTGAACCCAGAAGGTGGAGGTTGCGGTGAGCTGACATTGCACAACCAGTCTGGGTAGCAAGAGTGAAACTCTGTCTAAAAAAAAAAAAAAAACCAATAATGAGAACCATGACAATGATAATGAGAACAATAACAAAACAATTGTAAGAGCTTCTGCCTCATTAATTTATTCCAGTAATATTTATGGAGTCCCTACTGGGTGCCAGGCACATGCTGAGCACCTAGCATACAGGACACAAGGTCCCTGCCCTCCTGGCACTTACAGTCCAGTGTGGAGTCCAGTGAGCTTGCAAGGATTATACATAATTATGCACCATGATGGTGGCGACATTTGAGAGAGTCTCCCTGAAAGGACTGTGCTCTTCACCTGCACTGCCTCACCGAATCCCCACAGCGAATCTCCGTGTTAGTGCTTTTATGATTTCGCTTTATAGTGGAAGAAATGGAGGCTCAGGGAGATGAAACCCCCTGCCTTAGACATATAGTCAGTATGTGACAGCGTGGACAGACTCGGCCCAGAGTTACCAGCCCCCTTTTGGTAGCTCTTGAAGGGGAGGCTAAGTTCTCACACAAAGGTGAGGACAGCAGAACGTGCGTGTGGGGGTTGGCAAGTAATGGCACAGGCAGTGCCAGGTGTCAAATGGTCACACACAGAAGCCAGGCCCAGGCTCCAGGAGTCTCAGATGAGGCTGAGGCGGTGGGGATGAATTGTGTCCAGGATGCTTTCCGCCTCCTTCTCTCATCTCTCCCTGGGGCCCAGGACCTGTTCTCTGCACCTCTACCCAACATCCAGTAGATCCCCCTAGGCTGTGAGCTGACAAGAGGGTTTTCCTACCAGGGGGATTTGCATTCCACAGGAGACACTTGAAGAGCTTGTGTATTGGTGAGCCAGGGAATGTTGGGTGTGACTGGAGTCTGGAAGTAGGAACCTGCTGGGCATTTGGGGCAGGGAGGGGCAGCCTGGTGGGGCAGGGTCCACATGCACAGGAAGAGGGAGAGAAAGGATGAAGGAAGATTGGGTATAACTTTAAGTGCCAGCATGAAGCCCCTGACTTTATCCTGTTGCCAGTGGAGCCACGGATGGCATAGACTGGACAACCCTGGTAGTGGATCGCTGGTACAACCCAGCTGGAGGCCTTGGGCCTCTAGGCTGGGCATGGTGTGGGAGAGTTGGGTTGGTGTCAGAGGACTCTGGGCTGCCTGTAGGTGAATCCAAGGGCCCTCTCCTTGGAGGGGCCTGCTCACTCCCAAAACCCAGCCCACCTTCCCTAAGCTGCCCTCTTGTCAGCTCTGTGTAGACACCAGGCTTCCCTGCAGGGAATTACTTTCCAAAACATAACAGAAAAGGGAGAAAGGAAATCTCAAGCTCCCTGGGGAATGACAAATGGTTGTATCTGAAATTCAAGGGAATGGCTAATAGCTCTCAAGGATCAGGGTGACGTCAACACCTTGCATTATCTACTTGGTATCAAATGGCCCTGGCCCCTCCAGCCCAGCAGCTGCTCATCATTGGCTGTACACTGGAATCATCTGAGGAACCAAAAAATACATATATTGATGCCTGGGCCCCATCTCCATAGATCCTGATTGACTGGTCTGAGGTGTGGCTGGGATTGGGGTTTTATCTGTGCAAAGGGCTGAGGACCACGGCCTCACAGACTTCTGCAGCATGGTAGTAGGAGATGCCATTGAAGTTGATCACAGCTTTTTCAAGTCAAGGTACCCCCTGGAGACCTCAGGGGCTGATTCTTGCTATATGAAGTGATTGCATTACTACAGTTCCTGACATGCCCTGAGGTCCTGGGAGGAGAGTTCTGGATTCTCACCAGAACATTCTGAGAGCTGACCTGAAAGGGCCCTGTCCTCAGCGTGCTGTCCCCTCCAGTCCATCATGACTATTCTTTCCTGCCCTGACGTGGGATCTTCACTCCATTTTGCCTCCCAAACCATTAATTTTGGATAATCACTAAAGATGAATGTTTTTAAAATCATCTAAGAAAACATGTGTATTCCACTGGAAATTTCAAGGCAATGAGTCATCACACTCCTGGTCCCCCTCAAATTCCCGTTTCTTATGTAAGGCTGAATCATTTTTTTGTGAGGTCCGTGCATTGCAGAAAAAAAATTGGAAGGCTCTCAAGATGAGTGTGTGTGTGTGTGTGTGAAAGAGAGAGAGACAGAGACAGAGACAGAGAGAGACAGAGACAGGGAGAGGGATTGATTCATACCATTTCCAGCTTTGGGGAACTGGTGGTACTCCTGAATTAACATCAGAGATTCCTCATCCCTTGTACTCATTCTCTTTTTCTCTCTACTTCAATTTCCATCCTGTGATGTTTTTGCTTCAGAGTGCACATGTGAGACTTTGTCATCCTGCTGTCCCAGCTCAGGACCACTGTCTGTCATGGGGCCTGAGGACAGGCAGGCCCATGGAGAGGGTGCTCCACTCCCCAGCATGCACATCCTGAGCAGGCTCCAGAGCCCGAGAGGTGGATAAACCATGTCTGGGGTCTACCTTCCAGGTCTGGGTTCTGGTTATTTCTGATTTTCCTAGAAAAACACAGAGGCTGTAGAACAGGGTCCAGGAGAATAAAGAATTGGAGGTATTTCAAGGGAGCAAACTGAGGGAGCTCATTCCCTAGAGGAATGAGGTTGCTCTTTGGGAGTTTGACCATAAAATTGACACAGAGAAATCAAAGCAGACAGAGGCCAAGCCATGCTCAAAAGAGACAGAATGGGCCCCAGGCCAGTGAGACCTGCATAGCTAAAGGAAAAGATGCTAGTCAGAAGAGGTCAGATCCGCGGCAGAGGAGTAGAAAAGAGCCAGTCCTAGGCACACGGCCACACCCATCCCACACTGCCTGGGGCCAGAGAGTCCGCCGTTCCCACTGGCAATGGCATGTCTCTGTTGGGGAGGTGCATGCCTCCTACTGTTGTAGCCTGAGATTTTCAATCATTTGCAATCAGTAAGGACAGGCCCTGGTTCTAAGCCCAGAAGCCCAGGCCTGGCTCTTTAAGCATAATGCCTACAGAAAAGGGACAAGAGAGGAGCCAGCTGCTCACCGTTTCTCTTGTGAATGAACAAATCCACTGTATTAGTCTGTTTTCATGCTGCTGATAAAGACATACCCGAGATGGGGCAATTTACAAAGGAAAGAGGTTTAATGGACTTACAGTTCCACATGACCGGAGAAGCCTCACAATCATGGCGGAAGGCAAGGAGGAACAGGTCACATCTTACATGGATGGTGGCAGGCAATGAGAGAGTTTGTGCAGGGAAACTCTCCTTTTTAAAACCATCAGATCTGTGAGATTCATTCACTATCGTGAGAACAGTGCAGGAAAGAACTGCCCCCATATTCAATCACCTCCTACCAGGTTCCTCCCACGACACATGGGAATTGTGAGAGTTACAATTAAAGATGAGATTTGGGTGGGGACACAGCCAAACCATGCCAAACCATATCATCCACCGGTTTGGTACAGTGTGAGCTGATGTTGCATTAATTCCTCCTTCGTCACCATGAGACCACCTCTCACGGGTGAAATACAGTCAGGAGAGAACCTGGAGGGGGTGAGGCCGTCAGGTGAATATCATTCCTTGGGATCCACTGGCCTCCCCAGGGGTGTCCTTGGCAACACCAGAGCCCTCACCCTTTTCTTCTAACTTCCTGAGCTGTGCTGTCCAATATGGCGGCCACTGGCCCCATGTGGCTCTTGAGCACTTGAAATGTGGCCAAACTGAATTGGAATATGTTGTAAGGGTCAAATACATACAAAATTCTGAAGACTTGGTGTGAAAAAAAAGAATGAAGACTATTTCATTAATAATTTTCTATACGGATTGCATATTGAAATAATTGGTCTATTAGGTCAAATAAGTCACATTAAAATTAATCTCCCCTGTTTTGTTTTACCTTTGACCCTACCCCAAGGCCTGCCAGAATGAAAACAAAGAACAAAGACAACAAAAAAAAACAGCTGACAGCGACAGGATCTTGGGAGCCAAATACCAGGTGGGTGAGTGGGCACTACATCCAACAGTGTACCAGGCTGAATAGTGTCCCTCTAAAACTCATGTCTACCTGGAACCTCAGCATGGGACTTTATTTGGAAATAGGGTCTTGGCAGATGTAATTAGATAAGATTTTACTGGATTTGGCTGATTATAAATGCAATGACTGTTCTCCAAGGGCATATAAAGGCACAGACACATGTGGGAGGAAGAAAGCCATGTGGTGATGAAGGCAGAGATGGGGATGAAGCAGCTACAAGCCTGGGAAAGCCAGGGACCAACCCAAGCTGGAGGGGGCATGGAGCACTCCTTCCTCTGAGCCAAAAAGTATCTGAATCAGGTCTCAATCATTGCAGAGGTTTATTTTGCCAAGGTTAAGGACACACACGCAGGAGACGGATCTGTGCCTTTCTCCAAGAATGCTTCTGAGGATGTCAATATTTAAAGGAGAAAAGCAGGCTCGAGGGGAAAGAGGTCACATAACTGAATCCATATGTTGCAAGAGAAAAGTAGGGAGGGGAATGGTCAATTATGTATTCCTCTCGAGCTCACCATAAGATAAGGGGAACAGAGAGTAACTACTGTGGAGACGTTTTACTTTTTATCTGTAGCTATTTGCTCAGGAGAAAAAAGAGAAAAAGAAGACAGTTTCTTGTATGACTCAGCTTTCAGCTTAATATTTTTTTCTTTTGGCAGAGTGAATTGGGGTCCCAAGTTTTTCTTTCTTTTCTTTCTTCTTTCTTTTTCTTTCATTCTTCTCTTTCTCTCTTTCTCTCTCTGTCTCTCTTTCCTCTTCTCTTTTCTTTTCTTTTCTTTTCTTTTCTTTTCTTTTCTTTTCTTTTCTTTTCTTTTCTTTCTTGTCTCACTCTGTCACCAGGCTGGAGTGCAGTGGTACAATCTCAGCTCGCTGCAGTCTCAACCTTCTGGGCTCAGGTGATCCTCCCACATCAGCCTCCTAAGTAACTGGGACCACAGGTGCATACCACCACAACCGGCTAATTTTTGTATTTTTCATAGAGTAGGGGTTTCACTATGTTGCCCAGTCTGGTCTTGAATTCCTGAGCTCAAGCAATCCCCCTGCCTTGGCCTCCCAAAGTGTTGGGATTACAGGTGTGAGCCACTGTGCCTGGCCTGGGCTCCCAAGTTTTTACTTTGCTTTCACTTTCCCTGGAGCCTTCAGAGGGAGCAAGGCTCAGTTGACACCGTGATTTCTGACTTTTGGTCTCCAGACCTGTGGGACAATATGTGTGTCTTGTTTTAAGCCACCCAGTTTGTGATCATTACAGCAGCTGTAGGAACCAATACACTTAGTACGGAAAAACAATGTGAAATTTCTCATTAATAAATTTTTATATGAATTAAATGATTGATTTGATAATATTCATTTGGGTTAATATAAATATATTGGGTTAAATAAAATATAGTATTAAAATGAATCTTTTTAAAAAAATTCTTATAAAATATGGTGATTAGAAAACACTAGATTGCATAGATGACTTGTTTATGGCTGGCTGTATGTTTCTGTTGGACAACACTGTTCTAGAGTATACAAGGGGACTCTGAGGTCCCTGTGTGTGAGATGCTGGGGGTCTTCCTCTGGAGAAGAGAGAGTGAAGAAACTTTTAAAACAGAAGCCCCGGCTGGGTGCGGTGACTTACGCCTGTAATCACTGTAATCCTAGCACTTTGGAAGGCCAAGGTGGGTGGATCACTTGAGGTCAGGAGTTTAAGACCAGCCTGGCCAACATGGTGAAACTCCGTCTTCACTAAAAAAACCTGGATGTGGTGGCAGGCACCTGTGGTCCCAGCTACTCCGGAGGCTGAGGCAGAATTACTTGAACTTGGGAGGCAAAGGCTACAGCGAGCTGAGATCACAGCACTGCACTCCAGCCTGGGTGACAGGGCGAGATTCTGTTTCTAAATAAATAAATAAATAAATAAATAAAACAGAAGGCACACAAAGGCAGGAAAGGTTTTTCCACAAAGTCCAGCAGGAGCAGAGTCCCCAAACATGAGGAAATATCAACATTTCAGCCTGAGGTAAGACCTGCAGGAGAACAGAAGGCCCTGGATAGGCTGGCAAGAGGAGTCAGGAAATGTCTTCCACTACAAGTAGGATAAGACTCTTGTGCCGCTCCTGGCTGGGGTGGGCTCTGCCTTTGAGAACAATCACAGTGCCCCAAAAGGGAATCCTGTCCAGAGAAGGCCAGGGTAGGTGGAAGGCAGGACAGCCACAGGGAATGCTCCTGTCTCCTTTGAGGAGGGCTGGAGCTGGAGCCTCACACCTACCACACTTTCAAAGGCAGCAACCACCAGCCTGGCCAAGGCTCTAGAATCCTGCCGCTATGCCTTTCCTGGCCGTAGGCTGTGTGGGAGTGGGGTCTTGGGGTTACCCAAACAGCTTATTGGCTGTGGAGTTGGGGGCGTGGGGATGGAAGGTGGAGAGAGGGAAGCCACCTGGCTTAGCAGACCTGACTCATGTTTTCCTTGGCTGGAGCTGGGATTCCCTTCAAGGTTTCTGTCCCAAGATAGCATGGCTGAGCCAGGCAGTGGCTGGATGCTGTATTTCATGCTTTTCCAGGCTGAGAGGGAACCACAGATTGTCCCGGAATGTGCGAGGTATGAAAGTCTCCCTTGGAGCTCGAGATCCTGGTGGGAGCTGTTAGATTCCCTTTGGAGGTGGGAGTTCAAGGGGTAGGAGTTGGATGAGGATCTGACCCAGCACCCCCAAACAGCTGCCACTTTTCTGGGGGCCCTGGGATGCAAGGAAGCAGGCCAGGCTGGTCTGGTTCTTTTTTGAGGATCCGAGGGAGCCCAATGGTGACCTTGAGACCACTCGCAGGAGGCCCTGTCAGGAGAGCCCCTCCTTCTCCGTGTAAAGGTAGCATTGGTTTTATTGTTGTTGTTACTGTTATCAGGCTTCCCTGAAAACACCCAGGCAGGTTTAAGAGAGCAGCTCACCCCAATTCCCCCATGCAAGCCATCTGTACCTAACCAAGCCTCCCTGTGTTTGCTTTGAGGGATACCTAGTTGTTTTTTCTGCCCCTGAAATCCCTTCTCCAGGAAACTGGTTCTAGCTAAAATGCAAGCTCATTCCAGGAAAACTAATATAGCAAGTTATTTTTTTCTATAGCTATTTATTGAGTGCCACAAAGCCACATGCCAGACCTCATCTAGGGAGCAGGACATAGGAGTAACCCTGCTTCATGGAACTCCGTCCCATTCTCCTTTTCTGAGTATACATGGGGGAGTCCTCAGGGGTGGGGTGGTGCCTGCAAGGGGGCTGTCAGGGAGCACGTGTTTTGACCAGTGAACAACTGGCTGGACCAAGGAGTCAGGCTTGGGTGGCGGTGTTGGACCCTGACTCAGTACTGTGTCGAAGCGAGGACGAGAGGTCCCTGCCTATGTGTTCATCAGCCACAGGGTCTGGATGCCTCCGCCTGCTCTTAGCAAGGAGCCCATTTTCTTCCCTGGGCCCAGCTCCAGTTCCCAGGCGTTCTCCCTCCCCGTCTGCTTCTTATCTCTGTCTCCAGTATTTAGAAAATGTCATCTTGAGCAGTCAGGGCTGTGAGCGGCCATGGGAGCAAGGAGAGGCTTGCAGCAGGGGAATTGGGGTCCTACCAGGGCCTGGCTTAGAGCACAGAGCCGGTCAGAGCTGGAGGGGCCCTTGGAGACCAGCCACTCCTGCCGGACACCTGTCTGTTCCCTCCCCGATCCCCACCTCACCTTGGGGAATTGGAGATTTGTAGTTCTGACAGGTGGGGGAGAGAATGAGACTCTTTCTCCATCCCAAAACTTCCCCTGACCAGCGCTAACTCAAGGGACATCCATTCTGTTTTACTTGATCAGAGCAAGAAGACCAACCGGATCTGCGTAGGAAGACATACCCCTGGCTCGGCGCCGAGGCTCACGCCTGTAATCCCAGCACTTTGGGAGGCTGAGGCGGGTGGATCATGAGGTCAAGAGTTCAAGACCAGCCTGGCCAAGATGGTGAAACCCCTATCTCTACTAAAAATGACAAAAATTTGCAGGGCACAGTGGTGCATGCCTGTAATCCCAGCAACTCGGGAGGTTGAGGCAGAAGAATCGCTTGAACCAGGAAAGCGGAGGTTGCAGTGAGCCAAGATTGCGCCACTGCACTCCAGCCTGGGTGACAGAGTGAGGATCCATCTCAAAAAAAAAAGGAAGACACACCCCCAGGGGCATGCTGTTCTGTCCACTCTTGCTGGGGACAGAAGACCTGCGGGCAGCCCTGGCTCTGAGACTTGCCCTTTCTTGGGCCAGCACAGGTTTTAAAGACTGGGTGCCCTAGGGTGAGAGACAGAGACCCCCAACCTGCTTTCCCTAACATTCCAGGAGGACCCAAATCACTGGCTTTTCTAGTCTCTTGAGCACTTTCCAGTTCCCATGAGGATGAAAAGGAAGAAGTGGACTTCAACCAGGGATGGGGCTGTGGATAGACTGGGGGTGGGGATGCCTTGAGACCCACGGCACTGGCAGAGTCCCTCAGCTGGTTAGTAGTCATAAACAAACGCCTCCCCCTGGGCTTAGGTGTGTACCTAGTGGAGGCAGAGCTGAGAGATGGATGTTTTCTCCAAATCTTTCCAGCTTTATGACTTTTATCATTAGACCTGGAAAAACATCTTTTCCTTTTGTTATTTTTTTAAAAAGACCAGATTGTCTTAAACACAGAGTGATCATTTGGGCCTTTGAAAAGCAGAAAAAAGAGAAAGCTGACCTTTTGGAAATAATGCTTTGTTTCCACGTTCTGCTCCCCAACCTGCTGCCTTCATGCCCTTCCCCCACTCCACCCAACTCTCCCCAAAAATGCCCTGCTGCTGTGGCTCTGACTCAAGAGGAGATGGAAGATGACATCTCTGGGTTTCAAAGGCATTTCCCCCAAGGACCCAGCTTCTTGCAAAGCCTCTGAGAAGACCTTGGCCAACCTCCTGGCTCCCCGCTGCTAGCCTCAAAACTAAGGCTGCTCTGCCTGTCAGGAAGCCTATAAATCCCCAAGTCGGCAAGAAGCTGCACTCTGGAGCTCTCCTCATTGCTCAGATACCTGGCTGCAGGCCCTGGGCCGACCTCAGCCAATCTAGAAGCTGGTGTAAATAAGCACATTTATCTCAGACAGACCTCATTTTCTGAGGAAGTGGATCCCCTCGGGAACACTAGCAGTCAAAAAGCCCATTGTTCCCTATGGGGCCACAGCTCTTTCCCACTTGACAGCAGATATTTAATTGATGGCTGCTGTCCTCCATAAGAACATCACATGGTATTCTGAGAGTTCCAGCAAAATGACAACTCCTTCGTCCCCAAGGCAGAGGAACAGTGGCTCTCCTCATATCTATGTAACCTGGGGTAAATACATATTAAGGTAACTGCCCATATATAATTGATCAAAAATTTCGATACTAGAACCAAGCACAGCTTGCAGATAGGAGTTCCTGGGAGTTAGGCAATCTGGGAGAGTTGTATTACTCAGAAACGTTTCAAGTCTGGGGGGAAAAGAAAAACAAAGGAATCTTAGTCTTAAGTGAGAAATATCTGGAAAAATGTCAGCATTAGAAGGGCATAAGTCAGCAGCCAGGGTGGAATTCAGAGTCTCACCAAAGCCATACAGCAAGGTGTGGGGCAGATGGAGCCAGGTAGCTCCTCAGACGCTGAGCAGAGTGGAGGGCAGGAGGGAGCAGGAGCATCCTAGGAAGGCCCAGCCTGCTCTGGGGAGCTCTGACGGAGAGGGGCTGTCTGCCCGCCTGGCTGCCCAGAGGCCTATGTTTCAGCCCATTCCCACTCCTCACTGGCTATCTGACCTCAGGCGAGTCCCTTAGTCTCTGTGCCTGTTTCCTTACCTGTGGCAGGAGATGGAGATGCTCAAGTAAAGGACAGAAACACAAAGGTCATGAACAATACACAAGGCAGGAACCAACCGTGGAGGGCCCGGACCACCAGCCAAGTCGCACCAGCTGAGTTTCATCTTGGGCCCTGGAGGCAGCAGCATTTACAACCACAAAGCAGCCTACGTTTGGCCAGTCAGAGGCCTTCTGCCCCGGGGTGGGTCTCAGGAGCTCTTCCTGGACTGATGTTGCCCTGAGAGACCCTGGCTGGGCCTCCCCCCATCCCCCCATTCCTTCCTGCTTGTGTGTTTGGGATTAACATGCATCCTTTGAACTTTTTCATTTTTCTACTGAGATGGAAACTTGGCCAGTGACCAGTCCTGGTTGTGCTAGCAGTACAGCTGGGCTCAGGCCAAGCTCGCGGTAATTGTAATCATATGCAAGGTGCCGGCTCACTGGGTGCCAGGGATCGGGGAGACGTAGGTCTGCCAGGCAGTGAGAAGGTGAGGGAAGGGCACTGGGCCAGGCGTGTGCAGACGGTATAACCTTGGACTCCTGCCGTCACCTCTGTGAGCCTTGATCTCCTTGTTAATAAAATAAAGGGACTGGCTTATAGGAACTCTGAAGCCCCTGTCCAGCCTGTGGGAATCCAGGCTATTGTAGGATATGGACCAGATCTCATGTACCGTCTTTAATCCCCCCAGCTCTGGGCTGGCCTTACCTGTCCACATAGAAGGACTATGACCAAGGTGTCATGTAGGAGGGTTCCAGGTTCCCCCTCCTGCCCTGCCTCATCAACCTACCTGCTTTCTCACAGGACACAGAGCAAGGAGGGGCACTCCAAGCCAGCAGGAACTGCAACTGTCACTGTCCCAGGAAGACAAGGGCAGGAGTAGCCGAGCGAATAGGATACCAAGGTGGGACGGGGATGCTTTGTGAAGAGTCTGGAAGGGAGAGGCCAAAGATTATCTAAGACAGCCTTCACCAGCTACCCTGGGGCGCAAAGGCAAACCTGATTCCCATTCCCATGAGCCCAGGGCTGGCCTCTGCTTGAGTTCATCCACTCTCCAGGGGAACACTGCCTGCATTGCTGGGGCAGCCAAAGAATTCTTCACTCTGTGGGTTGTTGAGTCTTCCACTCACACTAGAGTCTCGAAAGCCTGAGAATAAAGAGCAGGTGAAGAGCTGTGAACAGTGGTTACCTGGCTAATTGCTATTGCCCAAGAGCAAGGGTAACCCTGTAAAGCACCGTCTGAGTAGAGGTTATGAGAAGTTTCTCCAATTTTCCAGAACCCTTGGGGTTTCTCTCTACTATCTCCCTTTCTACTTCAAATGAGTCTCTCCTCACCTCTTCCTTTGTCCAGCTCTGTCATGTCCTCCCCTGCTGCTTTTCTCTTTCCCTCTTATGCCTGATTCTCCCTGTCTTTTAAGAGAAGCAGAGTGGAATGATCTAGTAGAAAGTGAATGGCTTGGGAGTCAGGCAACTTGACCTCTTTAGCCTCAGGTTTCTAATCTGTGAAACCTGGAAAGTGACGGCCTAACCTCAGCGCTGCCGGGAAGATGGACAGGATGTTTCCCCACACATCACTTTACGGAGCAGCTTTATCTATGCCAGTGTGTCAGTCAGGGTTTGGTCATAATACTGGAAGCTGCTCTAGATATTCCAAATGCACAGGGTTTTAATACAATGGATTTAGAGGCGTTCATAATGGACAGAAGGGCTGGATTAGGGAAGATCAGGGAAGCCACTGTCAGACCCCCAGAATCAGGAAGTGCCAGGATTGCAGAGAAGGCATGGAGATCATCTCAACTGCCTGCAGCACCAAAGCAGACAGCGTGCAGGAGCTTGTCTGGAAGCCACCGTCAACTGCGTGTCTGCCCATGCCAACTCAGAGAAGGGCTTTCTCTCACCTTCAGCCTTCTGATGCTTGTGCAAGCGCATCTTGCTGCCAGAATCTAACGTAGAACCATGCTGGAAAGGAATGCGGTGGAATAAAGGTCCCCGGATTTCCCCACCCGGGAGACAGAGGAACAGGCAGAGGGGAAGTGGAGGTCTGCCAAGCCTGGCAGCATCCCTGTCATCAGGGCATCGTCTCATGGTCCGCTCAACCCAATGGCGCTTCCCACTTCCTCAGCTGCATTTGGCAGGAACAAGGGGTTCATATGCCATTGTGTCCTGGGAAGAAGGGTAAGTGCGTAGGAACAGAGAAGGAATAGAAGAGCTACTTTACAACTTGTGGAGACATGAGAAAAGGCCGTTAAAAAAAAAAGAGTTGTCTTTCCAGAGAGCACACTATGAAGTTCTAGACAGATGGGATGTCGGGAGCAAGCAGCTGGCTGTGGGAGTACCCCGGCAGGTCCTCCTCTGTGTCTGCTTTCTCTCCAAGTGCAAAATGAAGGCGCTAAACTCTAAGGTCCCTTTTAGGGCTAAGCTCCTGTGACTCTGATTAGTGAGACAGAAAGATGATGTGCTTGGCTTTGAGATGTGCTGTTTCATGTCTCCTCTCCCTCTCCCCTGGGTTCTTCTCTCAGCCTATACAAATACTCAGGTCTTCTTTGGGTCCTTTCAAGACAAACAACCAAGCAAGGCAACACTTTCTTATAAGAGAGAGGGGATCTTATAATCCTCTCTTCAACAGCTGCTCCATCCTGCTCTGTCTTTTTACTTCCAAACCTCTTGAAAGAGTTGTGCATGTACGCACTGGAGAGGAGACTGGGATTCGAACTCTCTTGGCTTGCAGGTCTCAGGCCTTGGAAGGGAAGAGCTGAAGAATTCGTCCACTGGCAGGTGAATAAGGTTGGTGCTGATGTCACCTGTATGGATACTCAGCCTTCGAGAAGAAATTGCCTGACCCTGGGGTCCTGCTGCCCAGGAGGCTGGATTTTCAGTAACGTATTCGTTTTCTAGGGGTGGTGTCACCAATTACCACAAACGTGTTGCCTTAAAGCAACAGAAGTTAACAACAAAGAAAACAAACAACCTAATTCAAAAATGGGCAAAGGAAAGGAAGATAGACAAATGGCCAATAAGTGCATGAAAATAGGCTCAATATCGACGGTCATCAGGGAAATGAAAATCAAAAGCACAATGCGATACCACCTCCCACCTCCTAGGATGGCCATAAAAACAAAAACAATGCAAAACAAAAAAACTGAGAAATAACAGGCAAGAATGTGCAGAAACTGAATCCCTTGCAAATTGCTGGTGGGAATGTAAAATAGTGTTGCTGCTTGGAAAACAGTTTGGCGGTTCTTCAAAACGTTAAACATACAATTACCATAAGATCCAGCAATTAGGCGGGGCGCAGTGGCTCACGCCTGTAATCCCAGCACTTTGGGAGGCCAATGCGGGAGTATCACAAGGTCAAGAAATCGAGACCATCCTGGCCAACATGGTGAAACCCTGTCGCTACTAAAAATACAAAAATTAGCTAGGCATGATGGCGCGCACCTGTAGTCCCAGCTACTTGGGAGGCTGAGGCGGTAGAATTGCTTGAACCCAGGAGGCGGAGGTTGCAGTGAGCCGAGATTGCGCCACTGCACTCCAGCCTGGTGACAGAGTGAGACTCCATCTCAAAAAAAAAAAAAAAAGATCCAGCAATTCCACTCCTAGGTATATAGGCAAAAGAACTGAAAGTTGGGACTGAAACAGGTGTCTGTAAACCAATGTCTATAGCAGCACTATTCACAGTAGCTAAAAGGTAGAAACAATCCAAGTGCCCATCACTAGATAAGTGGATAACTCAAATGTGATATATACATATGGTGGAATACTATCGACCCATAAAAAGGAATGGAATTCTAATATATGTTACAACATGGATGGATCTTGAAAACATTATGCTTAGTGAAATAAACCAGACACAGAAAAACAAATATTGTATGATTCTACTTACATGAGGTAGCTATAATAGTCAAATTCATAGACACAGAACAGAATAAACTTTGCCAGGAGACAGGGAGATGGGAGAAGGGAGAGTATTATTTAATGGCTAGCATGCATGTTGGGGATGATAAAAAAGATAATAGTGGCAGGATGAGGTGGCTCACATCTATAATCCCAGCAATCTGGGAGGTTGAGGTGGGTAAACCATTTGAGGCTAGGAGTTCGAGACCATCTTGGCCAACATAGCAAAACCCTGTTTCTACTAAAAGTACAAAAATTAGCTGGGTGTGGTGGCATGTGCCTGTAATCCCAGCTACTCTGGAGGCTGAGACATGAGAATCTTGAACCCAGGAGGCAGAGGTTGCAGCGAGCCGAGATGGCACCACTGCCCTCCAGCTTGAGTGACAGAGCAAGACTCTGTCTCAAACTAATAATAATAATGCAATAAAAATAAAAATAATAAAGAAAAAGATCATTATGGGTATATAGCCTTGTTAATGCAATTAATCTTACTGAATTTTGCACTTACAAATGGCTAATATTATGTTATGTATTTTTCACCAAAAAAAAAGCTAAAGCAAAACAAAACAAACATAAATGTATCCTTTCACAGTTCTGGAAGCCAGAAGTCTGAAATGGCAGCATTGGCTGGGCAGTGCTCCTCTGAAGGCTGTGGGGGAGAATCCTTCCGTGCCTCTTCTGGCCTTCTGTGGCTCCAGGCATTCTTCAGCTTGTGGCTCCATCATTCCAGCCTCTGTCTCTGCCTTCACATGGTCTTCTTCTGTGTCTGTCTTCTCCTCTGTGTGTCTCTCATAAGGACACTTGCCATTAGAAATATCTTTGGTTTCCCAAAAAATGCTACATTCACAGGTTTTGAGGATAAGTATGCGGACATATCTTTTGGAAGGGTCATCATTCAACTTACTGCAGTCCCCTCTCCACACACACACCTCCCGGGTGACTGGACAGAATATGGGCCTCTAGGCTCAGGGCAGCTCATCCACAGCCTGGCCAGCCTCCTGAGATGTGCTGTAGACGAGCATAGGAACTAGGTTGATCAAGATCATCCTTCCCAGAACAGGAACTGGGAAACATGAAGAGCCTGAGCCAGTTTGGGCCAGAGCCAGAAGGTGAAAGGTGCTTTCAGTGTGTGTCCAGTGCAAGCAGAACTTCCGAGGGAGCAGGTGCTGGATGTAAATAGAAGAAACCAGTGAGCAGAGAGGAGAGTGAGGAGACACACAGCGAGGAAAGAGGCACCACGAGGGAGATCTTGAAGCCCACCAGAGAGACAGGCTGCTCCCAGGGAAAGCTTTAGTTACTGGCAGCCCATCAGTTACATGGGAGGGCCACGTGTACCTTCAAAAGTTCCCTGAGACACTTGCGAAGTCTTTTTGTTGGGGCCACTAGATCCTGACCAGAATAAGGGCAGAGAGACATGCCTTGTCCTATATAAAGATGCCTCAGCCTGAGGTCACTGTGGAAGATCCTTTATGAAGATGGCCTCAATAATTCCTCCTATATAATGTACTCCTTTGCAATATAACTTTGCTGCTCTTCCTATGTAGCAGTGAAGTTATTTGTCCTCTCCTTGAATATGAACTTGGCAATGGGACTTATTTTGGCCGAGGGGACTTATTTTGGCCGAGGGAACATTAGCAAAGGTGATGCAGATGGAGGCTTGAAAGTACTTGTGCATGGGGTTTGCCCTCTCCTTGGCTATGGTTAGAATGTAAAGACTATGATGTGAACGAGCCTGAGCTAGCCTGTTGGAGAGACCACATGGAGAACTGAGGCCTTAAGCTGGTCAACTGCCAGACATGTGAGGACATCTTTGACCATGCAGCCCTAGTCAAACCACCAGATAACTATAGCTGCATGAATGACCCCAGGCAAGACCAGCAGGAGCCCCACCAGCGGAGCCCAGCCAAATTGCTGACCCACAAAATTGCAATAAAATTGTTGTTTCAATCCACTAAATTTTGGGACGGTTTGCTATAGGGTGGCAGATTTGTTCTCACCTAGCCAAGCCCCCAGCACTCCTAAGTGCAAAGCCAGACCCTAGAGGCAGCTAGCAGGGGTGTGTGGCAGAAGCTATGGTCTGCCCTGAGTCATCTCTCCTTTGTCATTTTAGTGACAGCACAAGTCCCCCCAACTAGAGACTATATTTTCTAGCCTTCCTTCAGCTAAGGGTGACTACATTTTTACCAATGGAATGGAATGAAAGTGATATGTGCAACTTCTGTGTTGCTTATTTATTTATTTAGACAGACTCTCGCTCTGGCCTGTGTTGTGTCTTTAAAAGGAACTTCCTTGCCTTAAACTTCTTCTTCCTGCAGGCTGGAATGCAAAGCTGGTGCCAGCAAGGGTGGAGCTCTAGGACAACCTCTATGATAGGGCTACTCAAAGTCTGGTCCACAGACTGGCTACCTGATACAGTCAATGAGGAAGCAAGTACAGAAATCAAGATGAAGTGTTTATAAACTTTCATAACAAATTGACAAACTAATATTAGGCCTATTGACTATGGCAGTAGGAAAAAAATGGGATTTTAAAACTGTGTTTGGGCCGGGCATGGTGGCTCACACCTGTAATAACAGCACTTTAGGAGGCCAAGGCAGGCAGATTGCTTGAGCTGAGGAGCTTGAGACTAACCTGGGCAACATGGTGAAACCCCATTTCTACAAAAAAAAAAAATTAACTGGGCATGGTGGTACATGTAGTCCCAGCTACTAGAGAGGCTGAGGTGGGAGGATCGCTTGAGCCCAGGAGGTCGAGGCTGCAGTGAGCCGTGATGGTGCCACTGCACTCCAGCCTGGGTGACAGAGTGAGGCCCTGTCTCAAAACAAAAAAAAAAGTAAATAAAGAAAACTGTGGTTTTTTTTTTTTTTAATTTTTTAGTGTATTCCAAGAAGTATTATTACTTTACAGCAAATGAAGCAAAAATCTGGCTTTTCCTCCAGAGAGCCTGAAAAGCAGTGCTCTAGGGGACGGTGAAGTAACAAGTCACCCTGGAACTTAGAAGTGACTCTAGCCGTGTCAGGATCCTGTCTTTTGGCCTGTCATTTTCATTGCTCTCTGTATACCACCTTTTTCCACAAGGCAGGATGTCTAGCAGCATGGAGGTCCGCAGTCTGTCCTTTCAGCCTTACAACTGAAAAGGAAAGAGGCCTTCTCTCCTTAGCTATATTTAGAACAATTTCCGGGAAGATTGTGACTAGTCTGCTCAGGTCAGATCGCCAACCTCACAACCCGTCACTGGGATGGGAAGGAAGGATCATGAAAGATGGAGTCTCCCCAGGAGTTCAAGACCAGCCTGGGCAACACAGTGAGAACCCATGTCCATTAAAAAAAAACAAAAAAAAAGATGGAGGCTCCCATTGTACCACACAGCTGAGGGTAGAGCAGCCCCACAAGCCGGTGGTGACTACTTCCAGAAGAAGGCAAGTGCTGGGCAAATGAGGGATAAGTGTCCACTACAGGGAATTCCCTGCTTTATCCTAACTTCTTTCTCTTGTTCCCCAGCCTCCTAAAACACCTTTCTACCTGGAACAGCCCTCTAGCTCTTATACCAGGGGGTGGGGAAAAGAGAGGGCAACAGAGGGAACAGCACATGGAAAGGCCCAGAGGGGAGATGGGTCACACTACGTTTGGTGAACTGAAAGCAGCTCGGAATGAGTGGTGTGTTCCAAATCCAGGAGCAGGAAGATGTGAGGCTAAGGACATGATTCTTAAGGGGGCTGGTGGGGAGTCCCCAGCTGGCTATAACTTAAACAGAGGACCCTGCCTGCTGCGTGGAGGACTGAAGAGGGGCTGGCCTGGTGGCGAGAGGCCAGTTAGGAGGCTGTTGGAGCCATCCAAGTGACAGATGATGGTGGCTGAAGAGTAAGTGCTGTGGAGGAACCAGACAAGTACATTCAAGAAACATCTGGAAGGAATAATCGGCAGGGTTTGTAGATGAGCTTACAGTGAAGGATATGGGAGAGGGAAGAGTCCTGGGTGACTCTTGGGGACCCCCATGCCACTCACTAGGACAGGGGACACAGGCAGGCAGGTAGGGATGGGGAAAACGAGGCCGGCTTCCATCGTGGACAGGCTGGGTTGGAGGTGCCAACAGGACATTCAGATTATCTTTATTGTTTGCATACACCATTCTAGGAGCCTCGTACCTGGTTGCGTTCCATTTATTTTTTTCTTTTTAAGTTAAATTAATCTGACCTTCAGTAGTTTTCTACTTTCTATGCACTGCCATGTAAGTTCTTTTTCCTGGCACCTGAGGCGCTCTAAGATCTGATCCCCACCTCCTTCTACCACATAGACCACTGTGTCTCTCGCCAGGCCTGTGTTCTGGCTACATGGAACCACCGACTTTACCCCGTTTATAGTTCGCCCCTCCACACCTTTGGTCATTGAGTTTTCCCAGCATGGAGTGGCCTCCTCTCATGGATACACATACAAAATTCCATTCCTCTTTGAAAGTCCAGTTCATAAGCTACTTCCTTCATGAGGCAGTCCCTGACTCTTTCTATGGGGAAAAAAAATCCCACGTTTCTAAATTATCACAGTATTTTATCTAACTTTTGCCATCTCTCTCATGCCCTATCTGCATTATATATGTAAGCTTAGATGGTGACTGATGGGCCTGGTACTGAGGGGTGTGGGGACATGGGTTATTTTGCTTGTTTATATGGCAGCTCTTCTGCTTCTGGGAACAGCACCTCAGTTTTCCTTTGGGGAGTTACCCTTTCCCTTGGGCTGAGCTCCTGTACGTTAGACAGGGCTGACCCCACCGGCCCCAGCAGCAGCAAATCGGCACATTTCACTCCCTGGCTGCAGTGGTCAGTTCAAGGTTGAGCTCAGGACTCTTCAACCCAAGAAGAACTGGGCAGGACTGTGGAGGAAAAGGGCAGACGGAGGCTGTCAGCAGGGCCGTGCTAGGCAGGGAGCCTTCCTTCCTCTTTCTAGCTTCTGTTGGCTGCTGGCAATCCTTGGCCTTCCCTGGCTTGTTCCCGTATCACTCGGGTCTCTGCTTCTGTCATCACATGGCCTTCTCTCCTATCTCTTTGTGTCCCTTTGTCTCTATGTCTCCAAGTCTCCCTCTCCATATAAGGACACTAGTCATTAGATACGGGGCCACCCTTATCCAATATGACCTCATCTGAACTTGATCATCTCTGCAAAGACCCTGTTTCCAAATAAGGTCCCATTTGCAGATACTGGGAATTAGGACTTGAACATCTTTTCGGGGACACAGTTCAACCCACAACAGACCCTCTTTGCCCTGGGACTCTCATCGGTCCCATGGGACACCTCCATGCATGCTCTCATTCAGAAGACTCAAGAGCTTTCGGCTAAACTCAGCACAGCCGCCTCCCCTTCAGCTCATCACCTGAGCAGCTGGCTGGCCATGCCATCATCAGCCCTTTAGACTTCTCAAGTGGAGGCCAGGTGCGGTGGCTCATGTCTGTAATCCCAGCACTTTGGAAGGCCAAGGTTGGTGGATCACCTGAGGTCAGGAGTTCAAGGAGTCAGGAGTTCAAGACCAGCTTGACCAATATGGTGAAACCGTTTCTATTAAAAATATAAAAATTAGCAGAGCCATGATGGTACGCACCTGTAGTCCCAGCTACTCAGGAGGCTGAGACAAGAGAATTGCTCGAACCCAGGAGGCAGAGGTTGCAGTGAGCCGGGATCACACCACTGCACTCCAGCCTGGGCGACAGAGCAAGACACTGTCTCCCAAAAAAAAAAGAAAAACCAAAGATTTCTCAGGTGGAAGCCAGGCGCCAATCCACAGGAGCCCCATAGTACAGGGATCCCCAGCTCCTCTCTCAGAGAGGTTCTGATGAAGCTGCCCTCATAGACTTGCTGTGAGAGGCAGGTGCCTTCCACTGTCTTTCCCGCAAGAAGAGGAACATGGCATTCAATAAGCAATTTCTTTTCCCCAATTTCCCCCCTTCATCTCCAACAACCTGATCCTCAGCCATAAGTGGGGCTGCAAGAGTTGCAAAAACCCAGTTTTTAAATATTTCCTTATAAAATTTGCATTTTGCTCCAGTGACTCTGAAAGCTGATACCTAGCATCTTAACATCTCAGTGGAAACTTCCGTTTTAACATGATGTTACACCCTCTTCTAAGGCCTGAGGAACTGGAGACCAAGCAGCCCTTCACAGATGGCCTCCCCAGATGGTCAGACCAGACCTTCACCTGGGAGAGAGAGGCCTCTGGGGCTCGCCCTGAGTCCAGCCCTGTCTGCTCTGCGGACTCCCCTATAGCAGTAGAATGCTGTGTGGTGGGGAAGGAAGCTCAGTGGACCCAGAACTTTGCCACTTCCTCATTCTGTGACCTTATACAAATCATTTATTTGGTTGAGCTTCTTTTTCCTCCGCATAAAATGGAGATTAAAAAAAATACAGTCCCAATCTCCCAGAGCCACTGTCAGAATTAAATGTATACTTGTGACTCCAGTGGGTGCAACGAATGTATTCAGCTCCCAGATAACAAGTATTAGTCGAAGCCACCTGGCCAGGTCAGGGCAGGGGAAGGTATGGGGGTCTAGTCCTTAGAGAGCTCACGTTGAGTCGGGTGGATGGCATGTGTAAGACTGAACACAGAAACACCAACCGACATCGTGAAACAGCCACCGGGGAATCCACAGGCTGGCCACGGAGCCCTGGTTACAGTGGTGGCTCAACCTGACCTCTGTAGGGATTTGGAGGATGGGAATAATTCTGGCTTGGAATGGAGGGGGCCTTAGGCAGGGCCTTGAGGAGAGTAAGATGAACCTGGCGGAGGAGTGAGAAGGGCACCATCTCTCCCTGTGGCCTCCTGTGAAGAAGGCCTGGACAAGTGTGAGTGGTGAATGGAATTACACATCTGCTCCATTTGAGATTCGTAAGTCAGTCAGCAAAATGATCCAGGGGCTGGTAGCACTTGGCCTTGGCTGCTCGTTAGAATCACCCAGGGAGCCTTAAGAACCACTGATGCCCAGGTCCTACCCCAGCGACTCCCATGTAATTGGCTTGGGGTTTGGATGAGCACCTCAGCGGATTCTAATGTGCGGCCAGGGTTGAGAACCGCTGTTAGCCCCTCACACCTCAGCAGGAGCAGGATGGCTTCTGTTAAAAAAAAAAAGGGCTAGGAGAGAAGGCAACTTACAATTTAAATGCCAAATTGCCAGGGTGGGTTGGTGATGTCAGATTTCCCTACCACCTTTGCCTGCCTCTAGCCACTGCCCCCACATTTTTCCAGCTGCTCCAAAAAAGCCAAGCTGCTGCTCAAAACACTTCTTTCCCTTCCCTGAAAAGTCCTATTCCCAGTAAATTCCCTCCTGACTCCCTCATGCCTCCTTTGGGGACACCTTGTTCTTTTTATTTTTATTTTTATTTTACTTTAGGTTTATACTATATCCAGCATTTCTCCCCAAGTTATACCTACCGCCCCCCCCCCCCCCCCCCCACACCCCCCCCCCCCCCCCCCCCCACCCCCCCCCCGGGGGGTGGTGAGCCCCACACCAGCACAAATGTGGCAAATGAAAAAAAAAAACACACACAAAAACAACAAGGGGTATTGTGT
>CAUYLG010008451.1:0-40868 GCA_963573385.1 Cacajao melanocephalus | reverse complement strand
TAAACAGTAAAAGCAGGAACAGAAATCAATGGCATGAGAACTGAACAGTAAAAGCAGTAACAGATATCAATAGCTACATTGTGACATTGTTATTTATTACAAAGTAAAGAAGGGAACATGTAGCACAGCTTGACTCACTCGGGGTCCCCACTCAAGGTCAACAGAGCCATAGATCTTTTGCAAAAACAGAAATTGAGATAACACACAATGTCTCGTAAAGCCACACAATGTCTCATGAAACCGCTATGCTGGAGCTCAGCGTTCTGCTCCAAATTTTAATAACAAACAATATTCTGCAGAAGTCATGCATCAACACTCCCCCCTTTCCCTCAGCTCAACAGCCCCCAGGGAGAGGTGAAACGTGTATGGGCTCAAGCTCAAAATGGCCGTGGTACAGCTAAGCACCGTGAATGGGAGCGATCCCCACAATACTTAATTGGAGTCACATGGCTAATACATGTTGAGGCCAGGATTCAAACACAGGTCTGTAGCTATCCCAAATCCTGTTTTTAGATGAATGATGTTTTTGAGATTAAGTCATTCTTGATAAATAAACAAAAGTCAGGTAGTGGAGTGATTTGTCCAAAAATATACAACTCGTTTATAGCAGAGATTGGGCTGTAACCCAGGTATCCTTAAGCCAGCTGGTTATGGAAGGTAGTGATTCAGTGGATAAGTCAAAAGTACGTTCACAGTGACTTTGGCTATGCTGTTGGTCTTACTTTTTTTCTTCTCTTTTTCAGAGGTTACTCTTATTCTTACAGTTTAGATTTTGAGTACAAAGGGGTCTTTTGAATCTGCATCCATTAACTCTAAAACATACTGAGATTGTAAAATCTATTTCTTAGTATTGGAAAGAAATAGACCCCAGGGTTGTTGCTGCTTTACAATTATGTATAAAAACTTTTCAACCCACACAAATGTTTTACCAGCCCATCTTTCCACCAGAAATTAGAGAGGAAGCCAAATAATCCAATGAGTATTTTGTTCTATTACTAGCAACTATGGTACTGCTGGTGGGCCAGTGGGTAGTGGGAGAAATAGCTGCAAGGCTATAATAAAACAGCAGCAGACAGCTTTGGATTAGAACTTTAATATGGCTACTCCAGCCAGCATCATTATTCTATTCCATGTGTAACACAGTGGGGCTGATCTGAAATTTCTGCGCAGTGGGGGACTAACCACGGAAATCAATGTTTTCTCTACAGTAGATAGGCAAGTGCTTTCAGAATCTGTTAGGCTGAAGAAATCTAATAGAGAAATCTGCATAATTAGCTCTTTGACTAATCTTGCTTTTGCCCTAGGGTAAGAGGCAATTTAGGATGCAAAAGCAGTTCCAAATATTTAAAATGTAAGAAAAAATGTTGGGCATTAGTGGACTTTTCAGATGTAGGGCAAGAAACTTACTCTTCAAATAAAGTATCTCTGGAAGGTGTTCAGCTGTTCGAAATAGAGCAATTTCCTGGTTGCAAATAGATTTCTTAAAATGATACCCTGAGTTGCTGCTGAGTTTTAATGATTGCATGCTCACAGATTACCTGACGCTAGAAATCTTGACCACAGATGTAGTCAGTGAGCAGCCCTGGACCAAAGGGAGAAGTCATCAGGACAGAGAGAGGACTAGCATCAGCCAGCCAATAATACCTTCTTGGTGATACTAGAAGAGGTCAAAAACAACATCATTTCAAGATTCAAAAATATAGTATATTATATTTTTTAGACTTCCAGGTTGACTGGGCTAGAAATAAACCACTACAGAATAGAATGTAGAGTTTGAAAGTCCACCTGTGGAATCAGATCATCTTGGTTCTAATCCTAGTTCCCTAACTGGCTGTGTGACCTAGGATGAGTTGTTGAATTGCTATATGCTTTGTTGTCCTCAACATAGAGCAAGTTTATAATAAGAGTGACCTAATAGAATTGTCTATAAGGCTTAACTGAGGCAGTATCAATAAGATTTAGATCTGAGCATAACACATAGCATTTAGTGAATGTTGGCCATTATTATACAGTTTATCTCCCTCACGTACTAATGGGGTAACTAAGACTCAGAATTAGTAGTGGCAGGGCTGGAATCTATATCTTCTCCATCCCTAGCATCAGAAGACTTTCATGTGAATAACTGTAGCCCCTCCTCACAATACCTCAGCAGGGCAGGGAAATGAAATGACTGGACTCTAGTTGCAGAGTGAGTCTGGCACAGGCGAGATTAGCTTTCAAAGATCCTGAAAAACAATACAAACCCTATTCCCATCTGAAGAACTTGCTTCTTCAACACACTGAAAAACAGAAAAATAAAGATTGATACACATCTTACTTTTTCCCATTCAGTATGCTATTGTATACACAAATGCCTGGTTTAAGTTTCTGAATAAGGCAGGAGATCCTAAGTGTCTTACAGGGGAGTATTTCCATCAAATTGTTGAGATTATCATACTTTGAGGAAAGGTAAAATGAGACCTCCTAACGGCATATGATTAGGTATAGATGTTGAGTATATTTTGATTGGTAAAAGTCCTCTTTGCATATACAAAGTAAATGCAGATTTTAACTGATCAACATGTTATGGTCATAAATACTTTAAGTTTCACTGTTAATAAACCTGGTCTTTCTAATCAAGTTTAAAGCAGTTGAACTAATCATCACTGGGTATTGTTTGAACAGTCATTGAGTAATTAAGACAGTGAGGAGTGAATCTCTATTTCTCATACAACATTTGTGGTGATACACAAGGGAATTAGGCCTGTTCTGATGGAAAGGTCCAGCGGGGCACTGTGGAACTCACCACGAAAGGAGTACACTGCAGTCATAAAGTGGGCCTTGGAGGTCAATCAGATCAATTTGCTGATCTCCTGAGGTGGGTCAACATTCTTCCACCTTTCCTCTAACCAAGTGCTTTGTTAGGAAGAGCTCAACACATCTTAATCACACCTTATTGCTTCTATCAACAGCCAGCTTTATCTGTAGAAATAGAAAACCTGACTCATTGGCATTTTCTGTCCTGAGATTTTGGTAGAAGAATGAGAGAAATAGACAATGTGTTTCTCTTTTCTCTACCCAATTTCCTCTTTTAAAATGCTCAATTATATCAGACCATGTAGAAATAAAGAGGATTAAACTAGACCAAGATCAATTTTCTCCAAATTCACATAGCATTTGTGACAAGGTTATTGCACATCAGGGTGCAGATAAACTCTTCCAGAAGTTGAGGAGGAAGCAACCACCTTTACCTTACTAGGTCCCAGGAGTGGTCTTTGTGGTTATTAGAGATTAGGGGTATTTATGGATGAAGTGATGATTTAACTCCAGGAGACTGGGATTTGGAAAAATTATGTCATTTTTTTTCTGACAGTCTGGACAGGACTTGAGGACTTAGAACATCTCTGATGGAACTGACTGGTACTTTGATAACAAGAAGGATGGTTTATTTATGTTTTTAACCTTTTTGACTTCGTATTTTATCCTCTGACTTTAGGTAAATACTTTCTTCAGCATTGTGGATGAATTAGGTTTTCTCGTGGGGAAAAATACATCATCTGCAAATTTATCATTTTTTTGACACTGTGAATATCAGCAAAACTATCAACTTTCAGGAAAATGGAAAGGAAGAATATCATTTATGTTATATAAACTCTTTAAATTGAGTATATATACTTCTGAGTTGTTCTTAATGTTAAGAAAGCAAGTTGAATTTTTTTCAGAACTTAAAGACAGTATATACAATTTAAATTTTGTTTGTTAAAATGGAATTTATTTCTTCCTCCAAATTTTTGGGGCATTTTGTCATTGATCATGTAGAAACTGCCAAATATCATGAACAATCCTTAAAGTGCAGAAATCCCATGGACCTTCATGTTAGTGAAATAAGTAAAATGCTGATTTATTGCTTAAGTCAGTCATGATACATTTGCTAACCTTAAGAAAAAAAGATGATTTATTAAGAAGTAAGACCATAAAGATAATGAAATTTAAAAATTTCATTGAAAGGACTTATTACTTTCAGTGCAATAGAGTACCTACTCATTGTGGCATTTACAAGCTATGCAACTTGGGGAAAGGGTTTAGCCTCTTTGTGCTCTACTTTTCTCATCTGAAATATATTGCTGGGAGGCTTAATTGAGATAATGTTACAAAGTATCTGGCATTGTGCCTGTCACAGAGTAACTGTGCTATACATATTGGTTATTATTTTTTCTTACTTGCAATTTATGCTATCTTGTTCAATTTTAAGTGGCCATAAGCCACCTTTAAATATATGTTCAATCCATGGTAGCTTCAGAAATGGAGAATAGTCCTTGGATGTAGAATTGCCTATTGTGTTCTTATCTTACAAAATCCACCTCTTCTACTGAGCTGTGAAACAAGGAATTGGCCAAGGGATGTGAGGAAGAGGGAGACGGTTTAGTCAAACGTCTTAGAGGATAGGATAATCATATATTTGCTTTTCCAGGAGCAGCCAGGATCATGCCTGATGTGGCATATTTATATGATCCTTTTAACTCCTCTTACACTAAAGTGTTCTAGTTAGACAATAAAATTTATAGCAAACCTAAGGATCACTCCAATTGTTGTAGAAAAAAATTGAGTTCTTGTCACATGACCAGGAGAATGTAGGCATGGGGAATGCATTGTAGGGTGAGTAGGGCAAGGTTTATTGGATGAAAAGAACAAAGGAAAGAAGAACTCTCAGCAAATCAAGAGAGAGTCCTGCTAACAGGTCTCCTGCCTGACAGATTGAATCCCAGGGAACCACTCAGGAACTAAAGAGGCCAGGCTCCTCCCTGCTGCAAATAAGACAAATTTCCCGAAGTTCCACCCTATCCTCCCAGTGTGCAGGTGGGCATTATTTAGAGAGAATGAGTCGGGAAAGGGGATGCTGCCATCCTGGACCAGCAGTCCAGTTTTTCAGCCTTCAGGCTGTTTTGGCTTGGAGGCAGGGTTTTATTGGGGACTTTTGGCTGTCTCCTGTCTCTACCACAATGGGGTTTTCCTGGAAAGAGGACAAATTATATTGACTGAGACAGGGACTTTGAAAGAAGTCAGAAAATTGGGGTCTTGACCAAAAAATTGACCTGTGTCATCTTACTGAAAAGACCTTTTCAGTGTTTCAGTCATAATGACTTAAGGAATTTTTCTATGATTTCATTAAATACAATTTTAAAAAGCTTTTTAATTCCAGCTTGATTCATTAGATCAGTTGGGTCTTATGTCTTTGTTTTTCTTAATTTCAATATATTAAAGTTGAAGAAATGAACAAAAAGGTAATAGATGTGAACGAGCCATTTCTTTGGATTCACTGGAGTGCCTGTGCCTTGGAAAATGTCATTGGAGTTCAAGGCCTAGTTCTTAGCTGTGCATATTTGGAAATTGAGTTTTTCAACATGTCTCTTAGAGATGAAGACTGAATACAGTGGGGTGAGAACTTCTGGATTCAAGGACATTGGAAATAATAGCTAATAAGTGTCAAGCACTGTTTTAGGCACTTTGGATAAGTTTTTTGATCTTTTTTGTTTCAAAAGCATAGAGTATGAGGCAATTTTCTTGGGGCATGACCAGTTTAAATCATGTAACAGATGTTTAGGATTATGGATCCTGCCCTGCCCAGGATTAACACAGGATATCCCTGTAAGAGATGTATCTATGCATTCTATTAAAAATTGACATATTTTGTGTTTGTAACTTATAGGGTCATTTAAAACATGGAGCTCGGGCAGGGATCCCTCTTGCTCAGTTGTAAGGATGGTATTAGAGTTAAACAATAATATAAGCAATAAAATATCCCCATTTTACAGATAAAATAGGTCACAGTGAGATTAAGATTCTTATACAGGGTGATGCAGCTAATTAATTACAGACAGATACAGACTGTCTTATCCAGAAGCCTGTGCTTTTAAACACTACACAGTATTCCTTATTTATGCACTCCTGAATTGGTATTACTGCAGTCCATATCCCTGTTTTACACATTTTGGGGGCCACAGATAGCTCACAGGAGGCTATAGCCATGGATGAAACTTATGTATGTCCAAGACAATTCTCCTATAAACTCATGTGTCCATTCTCTACTCCTCTTCTGACACATATCATATATTATCAATGTTCATTCATTAATTTTTCTTAATTTGAATATATTAAAGCTGGAGATATGAACAAAAACGTTCCTGGGTTCAAATGATTCTTGTGCCTCAGCCTCCTGAGTAGCTGGGACTGCAGGTGCCCACCACTATGCCTGGCTAATTTTTGTATTTTTATTAGAGACAGAGTTTCACCATGTTTTGGTCAGGCTGGTTTTGAACTCCTGACCTCAAGTGATCCATCCACCTTGGCCTCCCAAAATGCTGGGATTACAGATGTGAGCTACCAGTCCTGGCTGATTACCATAACTTTTAATCTCATAGCTTTAGGCAGTCTGGTTCACAGGGAATAAGGTTTGTTATCATCTTTGTTACAAAGCTAAACTATAAACTAAGTTCCTCCCAAAGTTAGTTTGGCCCATGCCCAGGAATGAACAGGAGGTTAAAAACAAGATGAAATCAGTTAAGTCTTATCTTTTTTACTGTCTCAGTTATAATTTTGCAATGGTGGTTTCATAACTTAAAATAATGACTTAGTTTATAGTTTTCATAATCTAGGTAAACAATTAAAATAACTATGTAAATGTAATAGGATAAATACTTGTAGACAAATTTGACATAATTTAGGATCTGAATAAATAATTTATTCTTTGGGCATTTGTCAATAAAAGTATAACTGTAGAAAAACATTCTTTTTAAAAAATGAAAAGTTGTGTCCTTTTAAAAAGGTGAACAATTTTTGTTAATTCAAAGCTTATTTAAAGATCATGTATAAAACAAGGTAAAATAAACCAGAAAATAAAAAAGATGTAAACAAAGTTATAAAAATAAACAGGTTTCTTTTTTTTTGTAAAAAAGCTTAAAGAGAAATAATTTCATATAAGAAAGATTCTTGTATAGTAAATTTAGTCCTATGAATGAAAAATAG
Organism: Cacajao melanocephalus; assembly: GCA_963573385.1. Lineage (NCBI taxonomy): Eukaryota > Metazoa > Chordata > Mammalia > Primates > Pitheciidae > Cacajao > Cacajao melanocephalus. The sequence continues at coordinate 33,866 of CAUYLG010008451.1, read as the reverse complement.
GGGGAAGAAGAGAGAAAGGACATGAGACTTGACAACCTTCTAAAAGTGAGCTTTCCTAATAACTGAGGACCTACTAATCTGGGAATAAACCATCCTAGCCTTGAGAGATCAGACAAAACCTGGAACTAGAGACTCATTTTCTTCCAAAATGCTTTCTCCAAAAGATTTTTAGAAAGAAAAGGGGAGAAATGTGAAAAGAAAATTTCTTGGGCCCCCAAAATCACTAAAATAAAATAAAAATTCAAGGTGCTTAGGGCAAACCTGCCTTCCATTCTATTCAAAGTCATCCCTCTGCTTACTAAGATAAATGTATATCTGATTGCCTTTTTTGGAAAGGCTAACCAGAAACTCAGAAGAATGCAACCATTTGTCTCTCAGCTACCTGTGACCTGGATGACCTCTCCCTGCTTTGAGTTTTCCCACTTTTGTTTTGCGTTGCCTTGCCTTTTCAGACTGAACCAATGTTCATTTTACATATGTTAATTGACATCTCACGTCTCCCTAAAATGTATAAAATCAAGCTGTGCTCTGATCACCTTGGGCACATGTTTCAGGACCTCCTTGAAGCTGTGCAAGGGTGCAAATCCTCAACCATGGCAAAAGAAACTCTAAGTTAACTGAGACTTGTCTTAAATTTTTGGGGTTCATGGCTGGCTCTGATATTGTCACCAGTTTGTAGTATGGGCTTCTTTTAGCACATTCATATTTAGAAACCCAAGGGGAACCTAGAAAGTTTTTCCATCATTTAGATTTCTTTAATTATCTGTTTTTAAAAAATACTGACTTCCTTCCAATATTTTGCTGCATCAGCTTGAATTTCTCGTTATATTATTTCATTTTTCTTGCCAACACAATGAAAGAATATAAGCCCTTTTTATTAAAAAGGCAGATTTGAATAAAGTTTCAATACACATTGAACATAATTCTTTAAAGTTCCTTTTTAATTTAATGAGGCACCTTTTCAAACTTTAGCCATCACTTAGACTATTTTTGAATACACAGCAAAAAGCAGGCAGATGTCAGAAAATAAAATGTCAATCCACATTTGAAGGTTAATCTTTAGAAAACATTTTGTAAGCAAATAAGTCTCCTAAAACTAAAGCTTGAATTATTCTGAGCTGTTTTTTAACAACAGAGCACCTTCATTTCCCTTTAACTTAGTCTTAAGAGCATCCCTCTCTTTCAGCTGGGTATGCAGTGTTGACTCTCACTGATATTCCTGCTGAGTTATTTTTCTTATGGGATCTGACCTGCTGCCAGAAGCATCTCATCTCTTACTTGGGTCTTCTCTCTTTTATATTAGCTCTACCCTTTGGGGTTTTGTTAGCTTAACTGCTCTAGATCCTCTGAAACAGCTGAGGGAGAAGGGAGCTCCCAGTTGATATCTATTCCCTCATCAATACCAGCAAGTTCCTCTTCCCTAAAAATATCTCTTTACTGCTAGTGTTTTCTAAGATCATTCTCAATGTTAATAGTTTTATTTACGGAAACAATATTTTCTGGTCAAATAAATTTGGGAACTACTGACTTAAAATTAAATTTTTTTTTGATTGCAGAAAACAGCTTAGGGCTTTTAATATGCTAATGCACATTGTGAGTTTCTTAGAGGATGATGTAGTATGCAGTGCAACTCATTTTAGTGCAAAGCATTATTATTATTTTTTTTCTGGGAGTATGTTTTGGGACAAATGTTTTTATGGAACCATGACTTGTTAAAACTCATTTTCCTGTTTCTATTTTTTTGCTCAGTATTTTCCAAACTTCAGCCATTCAAGTATCAAAGTTGTAATTCTTGCCAACAGTTTTCTTTAAATCAACTTGCTATTTTTTGCTAAAGTAAATTTATTTGAAAAGAAAACCATGGTGAATGGAAAACTGGAATTATCTGCCATAAATGGAAAGTAACTATGAAAATAAGTAAAATAAAGCAATGTTATTTAAATGAAAAATTGAAAAAATAAACAAAAAACAAATAGTGACATGCAGGTAATAATGCATTTAGTTGATTTATAGAGATACATATCCTCTTAAGAAGAATAGAGCCAGTAATAATCAAAGAATGATAAAAGCAATCTGTTCACTCTTGCTTATTTGGGATGATTGAGGATTCATCAGTAAGAGTATTGTGTTCTTTGGTTTCTACAGAATCTTGATTCCTCTGTGGAAATAGCCAAACTGACCACAAGTTATTGAAACATTTCCTGAGAAAGGGGTGCATACTAAGAATTGGTTTCTTTTTGAATTTTTTTTTCTTTTAGCCGGTCATTTGGTTCCTTACATTATTTTTTCCTGTTTAATAAACGATTTCAAACACAGCATTGTAAAAAGATACAGGAAATACACACATCACCATCTTCCATAGTCAATAAATGTAGTAGCCATTGTTTGCAAGAGAAATGGAAGCAACGGGCATATATAGATATGCAAGAGAAAATCCATTATGGGGACTTGCTTATGTGACTGTGGAGGCTAAAAATCCCCATAACATGCCACCTGCAAACTGGAGAACCAGGAATGCTGGTGATGTAATTCAGTCTAAGTTCAAAGACCCAAGAACCACACAAGGGTGGATGGAGGTGGAGGGTGATGCTGGTGTTAAGTGCCAGAGCCCAAAGGCCTGAGAACCAGGAGTTCCAATGTCCAAGCACAGAAGAAGATAGCTGTCCCAGCTCAAAAAGAGAGGGAGTAAATTTGTCGTTGCCTGGAGTATTGTATGATGTGCATTCTCTTTGGTGACAGCAGATATTCTTTACTCAGTCTAGTGATTTCAATGCTAATCTCTTCCAGAAACACCCTCATGGACACACCAGAAATAATGTTTTGCCAGCTATCAGGGCATCCCTTAGCTCAGTCAAATTGACACAAAGTTAGCCATCACAACAAATATTAACTTTTTAAAATACGTGCTTCATTTCTCAGTTTATTTTTATTACAACTTTTATTGACATATACATTATTGTTGAACTATTTTAATGTAAATTAATAAAATGCTGTCATGATATGACATTCCTAAATTTTTCTACATGTATTGTCAAAAATAATATTTTTCTTCATAGTCACAATATCATATCCATATCTAACAAACATTAGTAATTTTTCAACATTATCTAATATTTAGCTCATATAAAAAACTTTTGTCCAACCAAAATTTTGTTTCAAGAAGCTATTGAATGACCTCTAGATGAACTTATGTTGAGGATGTCATGTTATTTGGTACTGTCCAGAAGTGATGAAAACAGTATTCTTAATCTATTGTATACTGCCTTTTAATTTGGAGAAATACTGATGAAGACCTTCTATAAATATTTCCAGTTATACTTTATAACATTAAACATATTTTCAATGAGGTTTTCAGATGAGTTGATAAATGAAACATTCCATCTGTTATGGTTAATTTTTAGATGTCAACTTGACTGGATTAAGGGATGCCCAGAGATCATAAAGCATTATTTCCGGGTATGTCTGTGAGGATATTTCTGAAAGAGATTGCAATTGAATTAGTGGACTGAGTATGAAGATCTGCCCTCATCCAATGTAACTGGGCACAATCCATACTGCTGAGTGCCCAATTAGAACTACAAAGAAGGAAAATCAGGTTTAACAGTTTCTGAAGGGCGAGAATAAAATAAGACTTTCCTACGGTGACTGGGGAAGTCACAAATTGTATGTCAACTCTGGAACAGAAATAGCACTACTATTAATACAGTACAGGAGGAGAGAGGGACCCAAGAAAAGGTATCCTGACCATGACTGAACAGAGGTTTGACAGTAAGTGTCTAGGAGGATCAACATTTTAATTTTAACCTTGAAGGAAAATCAGACAAGTCGTTTAGGCTCTATCTCTCTCCTCCCATCCCCTACTTTCAACTGCAGCATGAAATAAGCCTGAGGACAGGAGGAATTACTTTATTTGGCTAGCTTGTTTTTGTTTTTCAATTTTATATTAATTTATGTTTTAAGTACTGTATATATTCTGCAGTTGATCCCAAACTCACTTTTCTTGTATTATACTTGGCCTAATTACGTTACCTTCCTGGCCCAGGCAGACATTTGAGATAGAGACCCTTGGTCTACTAATGGGGTTAAGTCAAGAATAATGCAGACTAGGAGAAATAATATCTTGGGAGCTGAATCTGCACAAATATGCACTTGCAGAAGAAAGGTAAAACCAGGTGAAACTAATTTGGCCTATTTAATAGTTTTGCTGAGGCCTACACAGAGCTATCTCTTCTATCTGCTACATAAAATTGTTTCCTAATTTATTCACTGAAATTCCAAAAAGTCACAAATAAAAAGAAAACACAAACTGCTGATTGGCTTCTAAAACCTTCCAGATGAAAAGGCTGGATAGTGATGTGTATCTATACTTACACAATGAAGCCTCAAATGGAAGATATTAAAAAGTAGGGATTGCTATATTGGGCCAGACCATCATATTGTAAGACCAGTTCTCTGGCACTGATTTCAACAGCTCTAGGGAAGAGATTTTACCTTTAGAGTCATAAGATAGATCTCAGCATTGGGAGGGAAATAGATTTTATAAATGAGGTAACCAAGTGAGTAAATTAAATGACTTTCCCAGGTCTCACAAATTGTGGGAAAATGGCAGTATAGGAACAAAACTCTGGTTGCCAAACTTCTAGTTGTTCTTTCCACTGTACCATATATGATGGAAACATAATATTTTGGCTCAATTAATTCCAATTCTTGGTCTGTATGACCTATAGTTACCAGGAGTTCTCACTTCATTTTTTCCTGAGGAAAGTTTTTGGACTTTGGAATTCTGGGAAGGTGTGTACATATAACAAAGATTTAACTTTAACTAACACTTAGGTTGTATATCCACAGAAAAAGTGAAATGGAAATTTCACCTTGTCATTTGAGTAATTTAGGGAAAAATGAAGATAATCTGCTACAGAAGGGGAAGAAAAGGGTGTTCAAATTCATTCTTGATGTTGATTCCACCAATTTGGTCTTTACCTAATTTCTCTTTTCTCTTTGATAAAGATAAGTCAGGGTCAGCTGGTTCTAACTATATGATTCAGTTCAGATATTTGATTTCTTAGTAGAAAGCTTGAGAATAGACAAATCCACTCTCTAAGTTTCTCTTTTGGTGGACTCCAATTCAATTTGCACACTTCCAGAACCAGTTACATCACAGCACTAAGCGGGGAAGGCTTGGATTATCTTTAGAACATTCACCAATTTGTTCCTTGGTTCATTCAATCTTTAATAATTGTTTGTGTCAATGAAATGTTTATGAATAAAGATAAATAAGATGAGAATGTTGCTCTTAAGAAGCCTATGGCTTACTGAGTGTAGGGCTAAAATGAGCATAGGAATTTCTATCATTCCAAGTAGACCATAACAATGGAAGGTATCAGTTATAAATAGGATTGAGGGAATCAGGTGAATCTTAGAAGGGGAGATTGAATTGGTTTGGATTTTGAAAGACCGATAAGATTTCTACAGGCCTGAAATCACAAAGGTCTCTCAACTTAGAATGGCTACCCTATATCTTAATTGATAAAACATTGTCAATAATTATTTTAGCAAGTACTACTTGAATGCCTATGATATTCTATGAAAAATTCTATTCATCCTTGACAGCTCAGTTAAGACTACCACCTTCCCTGAGCTTTATATGAGCATCTCAGCAAATATTCCTTCCGTGTTTGTGTTTCTGGTCTACTTAATTTATGCTGAGTACTTTGCATAAACCACATACATAGAACTGTGTATATTTATGTGTATGTTCAATTTCTTTATTTGACTTATAAGTTCTTTGAAGACTGATACAGTTTTGCATGTTATTTTAATTTGATCCAGCACTTAGTACAGAATAGGAGTTCAAAAGAATTGATTGAATAAAATGAACCAGGTAATTGTCAAATCTTCTTCTTTTTTTTTTTTTTTTGTATGTGTGGAGGAATTGTCTATGTGTATGTCAGTCATTTATGTCATCATGGCAAATACTACCACCATGGTCAACCTACCACAAGCCATGTTTCAGATAGTTGAAAATCAAATGATCAGATGGAGAGAGCTTGAATTTACCTGTTGTCTTTAATATTATCCTGGGTACAACTTAGTTTATTCTAATACCTAGTTTTTATAGAAATAGTTTGAACTTTTATGTAAAAGTATTTTGTAAAGACAATGAAATGTAATCTTTGTAGAAAATTACATAAAGATATATAACTTTTAATTCATAGAGCTTCAATTTTTTGTCACAGTTTATGCATGTTAACTCTTAAGAGCTTCTAAACTCAGAAAGCTTTGGAGATTAAATACTGAAAGATTTTGTGCAGAAGAATGCTCAGGGGCTGAAATAATAAAGCACCTCATCATTTTCTACATGTACCTCTCAGTTAAAGCCTTTCCTGTTGTCATATAAAAATTACTGAGGTTAATAAGCTGGCTTCCACTTTGTTCCCCAATCTGCCAGAGGTGTTTAAACTCAGACTCTGAAGGATGTATCTGACATACATTATTTGAGTCTATCAGAATTGATTCTACCAATATATCTACCATTAAAGTAATACATCTTTAGAGACTAAGTCAGCTTTATTGTCTCAGAGGCCAATCGGATACCATTGAGCATTCTGAATAATAAAAGCTAACAAAACTCAGAATATATGCTGTCATACTTAAGAATTTTAAGAGGTAGTTACTTTTAATATCAAACAAATGAGAAAATTAAAGCTCAGAATGTTTCTGTAAGTTGCCCAAGGTCATGTGGTTGGTGAATGGAGAAGCAATGATTTGAACTCAGGCAGTCTAACTCTATGCCCACTATATTAATCTCTAAGTTATTTTGCCTAGTGGAATTCCACCTCCAAATTTTATGTGACACATTAAGAATATGACCAGTTTCCTCTGAGAAAATAACCTCAGAAATAGATTCCACTCTAGGTTATAGATTTTACTACAAGTTTGTTTTTGAACCTGCATCCTGGTGTAATTCAGTGTTACATAAATATCCTCTGAATGAAGATATGAATAAACAGCATATCTCTATGGGGTTCCCTTCTTTGTTCATCTCTTCATTGAAATTTTCATTAACTCCTTAGTTCAATTCAGGGTAGTATATAGTCAATGGAATTTAAGTGAATACTCCCCTCTTCTACTCAAATACTGCCTGGAAAAGAAAAGCATTTGGATGTATTAGCAAACTATTTCCTATGCACTCTATTACATTTGTAAAATTGCTATTATTTTTCCTCAATCTAGTGCCATTTTAAGAACTACTGGGCTGTGATTATATAGCAGTTTACTTGCTATCTTTGCCTTTTACATCAACAATGTAGATGCATAATTAAACTATGTGCTCTGGGGAAAAGAGACTTTTAAGTACAAAGGTAAAGGAAGCTATTTTATCAAAAAGAGTCCAAAAACAATTTAAATACTAAGTTAATTTTAGAATAGTAATGTAGTATGTACTTTGGCAACAGTATATTTGAATAATTTGTTTCCATAGTGCTTTTTAATTGATTGACAGTGTGTTGCTGAAGTCTAATTGATAAGGTTCTGAGCCATGAGATCTTAACATACTACATAAAATAATTGGAAAAAAATCAATAATCATTTAATTATTTACATGTGTGGTTATAAAAGTGACAAAAATCTCAGGATTTGGAAGGATGATATATGGTATATTGTAACGTAATTTTTAGGTTTTTAAAGCTGTAGGTAAGTACATGTACTTATCTACTTCTACGCACACCTTCCCAGAATTCCAAAGTCTAAAAACTTTTCACAGGAAGAAATGGAGAACTCCTAGCAACTATAGGTCATATAGACCAAGTATTTGAATTAATTGAACCAAAATATTCTGTTTCCATCATATATTGTACAGTGAAAAGAACAACTAGAAGTTGGGTAACCAGAGTTTTTATAGTCATTCTTAATTTGTAACAGGCACAGGCTGAGCAGATGCAAATTAATATGAATCCACTGGAAGCCATTTTGACAATAATTTCTTTGGCATTTTCCCATTCATAAATACATGCATCCTATTACATTTTATTTACATTTAGCTGCAGGCTAGTAGAAAACCTATTTAACAAATATGATGCTAAGCTCTGCCACATTATTTGCCAGGGTATGTCTCACAGGGCAAAGCAGCTATGAGCTATAAACATGAGGCATGTAGAGACCAAACACATGCAAGATGCCATCCATGGCTCTTTTTTTATGACTTGGCTGCATCACACAGATCATGGGCTGGAGGGAAGATTTTTCCATTTTCTTTCCCCTACCACTTTTTACATTGGTAACGTGGGTCAATATTGCTTTTCTTTGTAAGCCAATTTACACTTGGAAATGAAGCGAACATTCACTAGGAAAAGAAGGTGAGAGTATTCTGCTTTGTAGCATCTGCCAGGACTAACTTTTTAGTTTATTTCAGCTGATAAAACAGAAAACTATAGACTGGGTGGCTTATAAACAACATAATTTTATTCCTCACAGTTCTGGAGGCTTGGAAGTCCAAAATCAAGGTGTGAACAGATTTGGTGTCTGGTGAGGGCCTGCTTCCTGGTGCACAGAGGGCGCCTTCCAGCTGTGCCCTCACATGGTGCAAAGAATGAGGCTGCTCTCTGGAATCTCTTTTATAAGGGAATTAATTCCATTCATGAGGGCCCGCCTTCATGGCCGAATCACCTCCCAAAGTCCTACCTCCAAATACTGTCACATTAAGGTTAGGTTTCAAAGTATGCACTTTTTTCAGAGGAGGCAGAAACAGGCAAAGAGCACAAAACTTCATTCTATAGCAGTTGGATAACCCTTTAATTTTCTTATAGTCTAAGCTGATCCCAAATGGCAGAAGAATGCCACAGAGTTCAGAGAAGCATTTTGTAATCCTCTTTGGTCAAATCTAGGGATATAAGGCATGACAAAAGAAAATCAATCTAGAACACACAGTAAATACTTTTAAGGAGAATTGTCAGAATTTAGGACCTACCTCACAGACCTTAAAAATTCATTTTCTTTTTAGAATAAATTCAGGTGAAAGTTATCAGCTCTCAGGCAGTAGTGGACACTGGGCATTACTAAAGACAGTTCTCGGCCGGGCACCGTGGCTCATGCCTGTAATCCCAGCACTTTGGGAGGCCAAGGCAGGCAGATTACCTGAGGTCGGGAGTTTGAGACCAGCCTGACCAACATGGAGAAACTTCGTCTCTATTAAAAAAAAAAAATAATATATATATATATATTTATTAAAAAAGTAAAGACAGTTCTCTTAGGAGCAAGGCTTAATCTGTATTTCTACATGCTATATTTCCAACATTTGGGGCCACTTGAATGTTTATTCTACAAAGAGTCTCTACCCCCAACAAAATAAGTTTCCAGGGTCCCAGTTTCTGGCTTCATGTAAGGAATTTTATATTTTAATGTTCAGTGAAGGACTTTTTTTTTTTAAACAAAACAACAAACGTACCCTTTGATCCCAGTGTCAATGAGTGTATCTAAGAATAAAATAAGTCCCTCAGAGGTGTTATACAGACCAAACCTCTGCAGCTTCATAATTTTGACCTGGACATATTAGCATCTTCCAGAAGTTATGAAACTTGAGCAATTGGATTTCTTGGGTGGAGCAAGATGGCAAATAGAAGACTCCATCAATTGTCTCTCTATAGGGACACCAAATTTAAAAACTATCCACATACACAAAAATCACCTGTATCAAAATACCTTGTGTAACCAATAAAAATGTACACCTACCATGTACTGACAAAAATTAAAAACTAAAAAACAAAAAACTTGAGCAATTGCACAAATGTGGTTAATCCCATGATGTTCTTCTTTGCATATGCTTGCAATAAAACACTTGACCAGCAAACATGAAACTTATCTAAAGGTAGGTGTTCACCGGCACAGTGATGGTCTCTTTCACTGTGTAAATAATGTTTGAAGCTGTCATTAAAATGTGTTATCATATTTTCAGTGCATGACAGAATTCTGTTATTTCAAAGAATACAATGGTATTTCAGCACCACTTACACTGGTTTTCTAAGTTGGGATTTTAGCAATATAAAGCATTAATAAAATAGTACTCCCATAAGGCCCTATGAAGAAATATTTAAAGCTTTATGGCTATAAGCATTCTCAGATGATTGTAAAGCTGAAGACAGAGGGCTGGTCCAGATTTTCTATGTCTTTCTTCCCTCCTCAAAGTTACCTTCATTACCAGGATCAAGTCCAGGCTCACATGGATAACTCCATCTGAGATAACGCCAGTGTTGAAAAGTGGATGGTAGAAGTAATTTTCCGTATGCCAAGGGCCCCAAGTCATTCATTTGAGGCAACCAATATATCTGATATGAATTCTGCAAACTGGTTTTCAATTTCATTCAACAAATTCATTCAATGTACATTTATTGAGTTTCCTTCTGCAGAACCTTGCCTTTGGTCCTGGAAGAAACATGAGGATATAGAAACACAAATTCTTTTAGCCAGTAGTCCCTATTTTGCCTTAATGTAGCTGTGGTCATTTACAGTCCCGTGATAAGAAAAAATAAAAAACCAGAAGAGTCTTAGAGCAATTTCATTGGCCTGATTTTTTTCTTTGCAGAGAGAGGTGGATAATGCCCATTTCCAAGCCAGCATATTATAGTATCTCAACCCTACCTCCAATTCTTCTACCAATTTTATCTCTCCCCACATTATGGCAATCCATATAATAGAAAAGGGAGAAAAGGTGAGTTCAGATTCCATCTTATTCATAAATCATATCATATACTGACATTTTTCTATGATTCACAAAGTCACCAACAGTTTCAGCATATCAACATAAATAATTGTGTCATGCAGGTGATATCAAAAGTAGTTTTTAAAGCAATGATTTGGGGCCACAGGAAGAACCTTATATAAATGCCTCATGGAGCTTGGCAGAGAACAAGAAACAAGGCAGATTTGAAAGTTCTCTGCTATCTGATCTGTTTGGGTCTCTTATAATTAATATCAGGCCTCTGTATTATTTTTAATATTATTTCTTAATAATAATTCCTTATTCCATTTAAGAGTTTTCAGTTTAGTAGGAGTGACTGTATAGTCACTAGACAATTTCTTGGCTCTACTCTTCCATTTACTTTTGGGAGGCTTCCACAAGCCAATTTCATTGCAAATGGGAGTATCATATATTTCATAAAGGAGCCATAAAATGTCTGGGGAAGGCTTAAATCTGTGTCTCATTTCCTTTCAAACCAATTCAGAATTCTCTTTGGCCCAGGACTTAAAAGATTATGCTAAGTTTTCTGGCAACTCCATAAAAGATCAATTTCATCGTCTTCCAGTGTTTTTCACCTAATTAGCGTTTTTGATCTCAAATAAATAGACGAGCTCTTTTTTTATAATTTATTAACTTAATTATTTCATCTCTCTTTTTTTTAAAAAATAGAGAGATGATATCAAGCACAGAACACTTTGCACAGCTTAGGAAAATTTTAATATAATACAAGCCAAGGGGTTTCTATTTCAAAATTTTGTATACATTATCTGATATTGGATAGAGAGAGCTGTGTTCTTCTCTCAGGCCCCTCAGAGGGTTTGTGGTTATTGGAGGTGGGGAGTTGTGGATAAATTTATTTCATTCCTTTCTTTTATCTTTACCTTTGATCAGTGTAGATTGTTAAAGGATTAAAAGACATTTACATATTATATGCTTTAAATTTGTTCTGTAACATCAAACAGTAAAATATCTAAAGATTGTTTATTACATATTTAATAATTATACCTCTTTCCTAATAATAGAACACATGTTATAGGGATGTTAAATTAACAATGAAAGAGAGTGTTTTAAGAGAGAAATTATGGTTAAACAATTGGGCACACCGTTTAGCCTCAAAATGTTATCTGTCAGTTCTCGTACACTTAATATTTAAAGTAGCTTTACTATTTAACTTTTTTAGCTTCTCCCCTTTTCTTTAATTTTTGCTGGCTTTTCTAGTTGCTTCTTTCTCTGATTCTTTTTTTTATTCTAGTCTAAGCTTCTACATTCTGCCCACTTAGGAAAATTCTCCCTCCAGATCAAAAACCAGTGGATTTTTGGACAAGAATTTTATTTACAGTTAGAAGGTGGTTTCGTTGTCAGAATAAGTGGCTTCAATGACTGATGGCCCTGCTTTGAGCAAGGGCCACAGATCAACTGTTCCAGAACAAAGTTGTTGTTTTGGTAGCTGTACTCAGATTTTACCTGGTTATGCAAGTTGTCTCCCTCCAGTCTTATCCCATCCCAAGATCCTTTATCTCACTCAGCTTCAGTCTTCTTTCAGTTCCACAAATGTTAAAAAACACTATCTTGCTTCCAAGCTGTCACACACCTTGTTTTCCACCTTTTGTCTTTTCCCTCAAACTTAAATGTCATCTTCTAAAAGCGGCCTTCACTAATCATCAAAATAGATTACCTTGTTACACCTTATGATGAACTTTTCCCCATCACAGCATTTATTAAATTTGTCCATTTGATTTTCAATTTTCTTGCTTTTCTCTGTTATATTGGAAAATAAATTTCATGAGGCTGGGAATGTGCTCGAATTGTTCATTATTGCATCTTTCTGATGTGGTTTAGAGCCTGACATATATTAGATGCTTGACAAATATATGTTAATAGGCAATAGTATTCATAGAAAGTTACTTTATTTAGTTAGATAATCACAATGGTACAATGATTATCTATATTAAAGTATCTATGTTAAAGTACTATGTTTAAGTATCTAGGTAAATTAGGAGTTAACTTGGCTTGAACTTTATTGCAAGTTTTCTGAATTTGTGCTGAGCAAAGTAGAATATTAAGAACGAAAATGACCATTTGTCCCTGTGGTAGTGTGAATTTAAATTATTTTAGTAAAAATATCAATATTTTTTCCTTATATATAGATCATTATAATGGCAGTACATGTTTATTGCAGAGAATTTGGAAAAAATAAGTGTGATGAAGAAAGTACAAAACTGCTGACCATCAGTTGGGGATAAGTTGTGATACTTTCCAGGTTTAAGTATATATAAAGTGTACATACACATTATTCATCAAGAAATTTCCACATATTTAGAATCATACAGTATGTACCTATTTTGAAACTTGCTTTTTTGCACTTAATCTTTATGATGAGCACTTTCCATGCCACTAGATACTGCTTAAAAATACAAGTGGCCACAAGGTATATCAATCCTGTGGATGGATGTTCTAAAATGTATTCACTAATTATAATTCTGGCTCTAGTAATTGGTTGGGAGTTGGAAACTTGACCCAAGCCTGGATAGTTGAGTCCTTCTCTAGGATATTGATAACTATTGAGGACAAGAATTTCCTTCTTCTTTGGAGATGGAATAGCTGATATATAAATTCAGATCTTCATTACTTAGAGAAAAAAAGTAATAAGAGAGAATAAAGTCAATATGGAAAGATAAAAGACAGAGATGAAGAAAGAGCATACCTTGAAGGTGTGCTAGCTGTTGATTCCATTAGTACCTGAGACAGCTCTACTCTTCCTGTAATTTAAATAAGCTGATAAATTGTATATGAGCTTAAATTGGTTGGAGTTGAGTTTCAGTGCCTTATCACCAAAAGCATCTGGAAAAATATAGATTCTGATGACTTTTATATAGAGCTTTGTGACATCAGTGAAAATCTGGGCTAATTATCATGAATAGCCTGAAAAATTTGTGGTCCATACACTCCTCTGGATAATCTTACATCTGTTTCTGAATTCAGTCACAGGAGCAAAGTGCTATAATCCTGGATTCTTTTGCATTAACTCCCTTTTAGAACTATACTTTAGAGTGATGGCATCAGCTCATCTATCAGATCTGTTAAAAAGCCTACATAATGCACCATCATATGTGCTGAAAAGGGTACTATTGAGCATAGTGTCCATTTCTTTACTCAGTGTCTTTATTGGCAGACTCTAGATAAAAATTATTGTTTTCTATTAGTATATGGCATGTTTAGTAGAGGACAGTCATACGTTCCACCTTTCCAAAGCATGTTTCAATATATTTATGACTCCAAATTCAATATAACAAAGGATAATAAATATTTCTGCTTGCAACCAAAATCGGCACTAGCCGATCTGGAAGGCAATAACATAAACATAGTTTATAATTTTCTTGGCACAACAATTATGAGATTATGCATTTTTATAAATTAAGAAAAATATTTTGTGAACTACATTATTTCAAATTTTATGTAAAAAGTAGACGTTTATTACTAGTGCTGTGTTGCACTATTTTGTTTATTTTTACATTGATTAGAGATATTTTAATGACTACTTTGCAATCTACAACTATTTTTTTGGTATATATTCGTGGGATCCATGTGCAGCTTTGCTACATTAGTATATTGCTTTGTAGTAAAGTCAGGGCCTTCAGTGCATCCATCACTGGAACTACACACATTGTACCCCCCAAAAAACCTCCTATCGTCTACCCTCCTCTCACCTCTCCTGCTCTGAATCTTCACTGTCCATCATTCCACACTCTTTTTACTGTATTAGTCTGTTGTCACACTGCTAATAAAGGCATACCCAAGAGTGGGTAATTTATAAAGAAAAAAGTTTAATCGACTCACAGTTCCACATGGCTGGAGAGGCCTCACAATCGTGATGGAAGGTGAAGGAGAAGCAAAGTCATGTCTTACATTGTGGCAGGCAAGAGAATGTGTGCAGGGGAACTCCCTTTATAAAACCATCAGATCTCATGAGACTTACTCACTCATGAGAACACCATGGGAAAGACCCATCCCCATAATTCAATTACCTATGATTCAATTAATTATGGGAGCTACAATTCAAGATGAGATTTGAGTGGGGATGCAGCCAAACCATATCATTCTTCCCTGGCCCCTCCCAAATCTCATGTCCTCGCATTTCAAAACCAATCATGACTTCCCAACAATCCCCCAAAGTCAGCTCATTTAAGCATTAACTCAAAAGTCCACAGTGCAAAGTCTCATTTGAGACAAGGCAAATCTCTTTTGCCTATGAGCCTGCAAAATCAACAGCAAGTTAGTTACTTTCCAGATACAATGGAGGTACAGGCATGGGGTAAATAAGACACCTTACAAATGAAAGAAATTGGCCAAAACAAAGGGACTATAGGCCTTATGCAAGTCTGAAACCCAGTAGGGCAGTCATTAAAACTTAAGTTCCAAAATTATTTCCTTTGACTCTATGTCTCACATCCAGGTCATGCTGATGCAAGTGTTGGACTTCCAGGACCTTGGGCAGCTCTGTCTCTGTGGCTTGCATGGTATAGCTTCCCTCCTGGCTGCTTTCACGGGCTGATATGACTGTCTGTGGCTTTTCCAGGCTTATGGTGCAAGCTGTCAGTGAATCTACCATTCATGGGTCTGGAGAATGGTGGCCCTCTTCTCACAGCTCCACTAGGCAGTGCCCCAGTGGGGACTTTGTGTGGGACTCCAACCCCACATTTCCCTTTCCCACTGCCCTAGCAGAGGTTCTCCATGAGAACGCTGTCCCTGCAGAAAACCTCTGTCTGGACATCCAGGTGTTTCCATGCATTCTCTGAAATCTAGACAGAAGAAGTTTCCAAACCTCAGTTCTTGACTTCTGTGCACCCACAAGCCCAATACCACATGCAAGCCACCAAGGCTTGGGGCTTGTATACTCTGAAGCGTTAGTCTCAGCTGCATGTTGGCCCCTTTTAGCCACAGCTGGAGCTGAAACAGCTAGGATGCAGGGCACCATGTTTGAAGCCTGCATAGAGCAGCAGGGCTGTGGGCCTAGCCCAGGAAACCATTTTTCCTGCCTAGGTCTGCAGGTCTGTGATGGGAGGGACTACCATGAAGGTCTCTGACATATCCTGGAGACAATATTCCCTACTGTATTGGTGATTAGCATTTGGCTTCTTGTTACTTATGCAAATGTCTGCAACTGGCTTAAATTTCTCCCCAGAAAATGGGTTTTTCTTTCCTACTGCATTGTCAGGCTGCCAATTTTCTGAACTTTTATGCTCTGTCACCTCTTGAATGCTTTGCTGCTGAGAAATTTCTTCCACCAGATACTCGAAATCATCTCTTTCAAGTTCAAATTTCCACAGACCTCTGGGGCAGGGGCAAAATGCCATCAGTCTCTTTGCTAAAGCATAAGAAGAGTTACCTTTGTGCTAGTTCCCAACAAGTTCCTCATCTCCATCTGAAACCACTTCAGCCTGGACTTTATTGTCCAGATCACTATCAGCATTTTGGTCAAAGCCATTCAACAAATCTTTAGAAAGTTCCAAACTTTCCCACACAGTCCTGTCCTCTTCTCAGCCCTCCAACCTGTTCAAACTTCCAACTGTTATTCAGTTCCAAAGTCACTTTCACATTTTCGGGTATGTTTACAGCAGCATCCCACTACCTGGTACCAATTTACTATATTAGTCTGTTCTCTCACTGCTAATAAAGACATATCTGAGACTGGGTACTTTATAAAGGAAAGAGGTTTAATTGTCTCACAATTCCATGTGACTGGGGAGGCCTTATAATCATGGTGGAAGGTAAAATAGTAGCAAAATCACATCTTTCATAGCAGCCAGCAAGCGAGCGTGTGCAGGGGAACTCCCCTTTATGAAACCATTAGTTCTCATAAGACTCATTCACTATCATGAGAACAGCGTGAGAAAAACTCACCCCCATAGTTCAATTACCTCCCACCAGGTCCCTCCCATGATGTGGGAATTATGGGAGCTACAATTCTAGATGAGATTTGGGTGGGGACACAGTCAAACCATATCAGCTTCCAGGCGTATACATTATTTAGCTCCCACTTGTGAGAACATGCAGTATTTGTCTTTCTGTATTTGAGCTGATTCACTTAAGGTGATGGCCTCCAGTTCTATCCATGTTGCTGCAAAAGACATATTTTTATTCTTTTTAATGGTTGAATAGTGTTCCATTGTGTATATATACCACATTTTCTTTTTCCAATCCTCTGTTAATGGACACTTAGGTTGATTCCATATATTTACTATTGTGAGTAGTGCTGCAATAAACATGTGAGTCTAGGTGTCTTTTTTATGTAATACTTTCTTTCCCTTTGGGTAGATACCTAGTAATAATATTACTAGATTATATAATAATTCTATTTTAAGTTTTTTGAGAAATCTTCATAATGTTTTCCATAATGGCTGTACTAATTTCCATTTCCACCAACAGTGTATAAGAATTCCCTTTTATGGACATCCTCTCCAACATTTATTATTTTTTACCTTTTTAATAATAGCCATCCTTATTGGTATAAGATTATATACTATCTCATTGCAGTTTATTACCAGTTTTACATTGCACTACTAAATTCTTATAAAAAGCAATCACACTCTACTCAGAATGGTTGAGCTTCTTCAAAGAAATTGTACTGTTTATATCCTGCGAACACTGTAGGTTATATAATTCACCAGGTTTTTCTGTTTTTGTTGATGCCTAAAAATTATAGAGATAGATTTGTGCCTCAATTATAGAAACTGCATCATAAAAATTGTTCGCCATATTCTTGTTTTGTAATTACACTCCTTCTTGGATCTAGTTTATATTCTTCCTGCCTTTGTGGCTACACACTTATAATCTATTTTATTTTCCTTTGGTTCATGAATTTTACCAATTATTTTAAGTTCTTATTGGAAAATAATGAAACATTAGAATATAAAATACTCTGGGGGTACCTCTTTAAATCAGACTCTTCTTTGCATGCCCCTCCCATTTATTCCCATGACCTTGTCCAATGACTGTCAAGTCCTTTGTCTGTTTCCTTTTTCCCAAAATCCTTTCCTTTGGCAAGCGTGTAGTCCTCTGTTGAATAAGCATATAATGACTTAGGCAGCAAATGGTTTGGTAAGACATTCCATGTGGCTTTTTGTTTTGTTCCAATTCTTCTGAAAAACATCTTCTAAAAAATCTGCTTATTAAGAAATCCATTAATTTTAATTTTAAAAGTATAATCTTTGAAAATTCTCTGCATAGTTCTCAGCCTTTTGTAAATGACTCAAATTTTATATCTCAATCTTGCATCAATTTTTAAAATTTGTTTTATAATTTTTATTAGCGTTTAGAATAGCCAGTCTTATGGGGATGCCATTCTTACAGACAGAATCACAAACAGAGTAAGAACTGGCATTAGAAAAGTACTCAGTTTCTTTTTCTTGTTTTGTAATTATAGCTTTCAGTTTGCCAAGTAGAATCATTTTATAGATGAAGATCCACAGTTAACTAGACAGCAGAAGTGGAGAAATAATTGAGCTTTACCATCAGTTAGATTTTATTTTCATCACACAATTTTGTTTTACGTGCTTGCTTTTCTTTCTGTATTTTAATTATCAGTGTCCCTTCTTCTGGTTTTGTGTATGTGATATCATTTATATATGATTTTAAAATACTTTCTATCTTTTCATCTTCTCATTTTGATGTTTTCATTTGTCTAATGCAGTAATGACCTTTGTGGTAATACTTAGTTCATAGTAACTGAATTTCTCTGTGAATCAGCCCATCTGTAGGAAGAGGTCTTTGCAGATCAACTTGTACTCTGTGTCTCTTCCCTTTTGCCAAAGCACCTTTGCTAGATGTCAAGACATAGTCTCTCCCTGTGAGTCAGCCTGTGTGGGTGCCTTGAGATGAACTGATGTCCACTCAGGAAGCTCTGGGGCAGGTATCTCCCACCCACTTTCTGTGCTGGGAAAAGAAAATGAACATCCAGAGAGAAGGAACAATGGAGAGAAAGCATGACTGGTTTTTATTTTTTGTAACTATTTATTTACTGTTTCAAATGCTTTCTCAGTCTGGCTATCCTTGAGCTCGATTTGTTACCCAACATCTTCCTAATAGAGTCTTTTTCCCTTTCTTAAGCCAGGATAAATTGCTTTCTTTTACCATTAGGAGAACTGAGGCTAAGCCATTGTTACCAAAGTGAAGAAACTCCAATACAATACTTTAGGAGCAGTAAATTCCCCTCTTCATGTCCCGCCTTGTTTCTCTCACAAAAATTACATCAGCATTTTCTTCTTCTCTCATGGCCCAAGGCTAACCTATTGTACCTCTTGAGTTCCTTTGCCATTTGTGTTGCATGTTCTCATTTTGAATTATGCTTGTCCTAAGTTCAGGTCATTTTTCTTTTTCTGTCATGTATTCCTCTGAGCCCTCTTCTCTCTTTGTCTCTCTCTATGTTTCTGGCCGTCTCTTAGACCCAGACGTTTAAGATTATTTTGGACTTAGATATCCACCTGCAATAGGCTTGCTGCTCTCCTTGGCTTTGACCTCTCTCTACATTAATTCTTCTGCACCTTTTTTCCCCTTATTCCATTATTCCTGCAGGTTTTTGACAAAGCTGCGTGCATTGATAAGACTGAAAGTATTTTTTGTATTCTTTCTTCTTTAAGAACAATTTTTTCTCTACTGTTTTTCTCATGATGGCTCTTATTTATCTCCAGATTCTTCCTCTTTTCCTTATAAATTGTAAATTTTTCTTCTTTGGAAATAAACTTTCTTCTTTATATTCCTCTAACTGTTCCTGGAGTCTTATCTTGCTGCCTTCTTATTAGCCTGTGTGTCCTCTGCATACATTTGGGCTGAGAGAATAAGATCCTGACTCATTCTAATGCTCTGGCCAGCCTTCCTTAACTATGGCCAGTTCTTGATAAGTTTGTATGAGTGTGACTTTGTAGACATAGAGATTAAAAAGGACAAGAATATTTTAGTCTGTGTTTTCCAAAGAAACAGAAACAATAGGAGATATACCTATATTTTTATATATTTACATATTAATTTATATGTAACTATGAAAAAGACACTTGCACACACATTTTTATAGCAGCACAATTCACAATTGCAAAAATATGGACCCAGCCTAAATGCCCATCAACCAACAACTGGATAAAGAGTATGTGGTATGTATACACCATGGAACACTACTCAGCCATAAAAAGGAATGAAATAATGGTATTCATAGCAACCTGGATGGAGTTGAGACCATTATTCTACCTGAAGTAACTCAGGAATGGAAATTGTTGCATGTTCTCACTTATAAGTGGGAGCTAAGCTATAAGGATGCAAAGGTATAAGAATGATATAATGGACTCTGGGGACTCAGAGATAAGGATGAGAGGGTGATGAAGAATAAAGAGTGATGGGTGCACCAAAATCTCAGAAATTATTGCTAAAGAACTTAACCATATAACCAAAACCAACTGTTCCCCCACAAAAAAATAAAATAAAAATTTAAAAAGATTTTATATAAGTATATATTTATATGTAAATAATCTCTATTATACATATGTATGTATACAGAGAAAGAAGAGAGAGAAAGATTATTATACAGAATTATATAAAATTTGTTCACGTAATTTTGGTATCTGTGAAGGCCAAGATCTTCAGTCAGTAAGCTAGAAACCCAGAAGAGCTGATGGTATAATTCCATCTGTGTCCAAAGGTCTGAGATCTACAAAAGCAAATGGTGTAAGTTTCAGCCCAAGTTCAAGTTCAAAAGCAGGAGAAGAACAATGTCTTCAAGGCGAGTTTAATTCTCTCTCTCAGCCCATTTGCTCTGTTCACACCGTCAATGGATAGGAAGAGGCTCATCACATTAGGGAGAGCATCTGCTTTATTCAGTCTACTAACTCCAGTGTCAGTCTCATCCAGAAACTCTATCAAAGACACACAAAGAATAATGCTGAACTAATTATCTCAATACTCTGTGGTCCAGTCAAATTAGCCATCATTATTTCAACCGCTCATCCACATCTTGTAGACACTCAATTCTTGGTGAATGCCTCTGGGCTCACTTTCTTTGGTTTCAGAAATATGAATTCGACAATAAGAATTGTTCTCAGTGAGTTCCTTACTTCCCTCATACATGTTTCCCATGGCTATTCTTTCTCTTTGCTCTTTAATCCAGAAAAGGAAGGGTTTGCACAAAAACTGCCCACATATTGCATTTGCAAATAGTGAAACCTACAGAGGGTTGGGGAACAAAGATTTGGCATACCCTATCAATGCAATCTGCTAAATCATATAGTAGGTTCTATTTTTCATACATATATCCAATCACTCCACCTGCAGGATTTTTTCACTGGCCACCTTTCTTCCACTAAATGGCTCAATTACCTGTCTCCCTTTCCCCCTTGTTCTATACCTCCCTTCTGTCCTGAAGGCCCAAACCTATTTGTTTCATATGGGCAGCAGTTTAACCTATTCTTTGCTGCAATGCAGCCTTCCAAATTGTAAATTTACAAGTTCGTTTTTTCTACCCAAAGACAATTCCTTTCTACAGAGTTATTAAAATGATAAATTATTCACTTCGTTTTGTCTATTCATGTAAATAATAATTTATTAAACTTAAATATACACCTACTTGGCATTTGTTGAACATGGAGATGCAAACAATGGGCAAAAGATGTGCCATAACAGTGTTTTAAGTGATGCTACTAGCGTGTTGTGCTATGATTTCGTATTTATTGTATTAAGAGAGAAAATTTAGAATAAGAAAGAAATGCAGTGTATCATGAGTTTAGAAATTCTGGGCTGAATAAGGGCTGAAAAATAAAATATAAATGATAAAAAATAAATTGTACATTTGTTGAAGTTATTTTTTTAAAAAGATAAATCATACTTCCTATTCCTAAGGGAATTTGTAGGCCAGAGGGGGAGATGTACAAGGAAGGAGGAAACTCCAGCGCAGCGTGACGCAATAGAGGTAACCATGGGATGGCAGGATTTAGCATGGATGGACAGTGGTCATCACTAAAATGGTGCCACTTAAGTTGGGTCTCAGAGGGAGAGAGGACTCACACAGGTAACAAAGTGCTTGTGTATTCTTGTATACTTCAGAGTGGAGGTGGGCCATGATGTTGAGGGAAGATTCAACATCTCCACAAGGATATCTCTCTGATAGAACTCAACACATCTTAAATTAAACTTGTTTTTTCCCTCCAGTTTTGCTTTTCCCCTGACATTATCAGTACATGACACCAATGCTCACCTGTGCAAGCCAATACCTGGGCATCCTCTTTGTGTCTCCTCTCCCTCAACAGCATAGGCAGTCAATTTGTTACCAATTCTGGCCATTCTGAACAACTTTCAGATCTCTTAAGTATGTCATACTTCCTTTGACCTCTAAACATTTGTAACTATTTCCTCTGGGGTACAGTTCCTCTCCCATACACCACCCACATTTCCTTGGGTTACTCATTCTTAAAGCCTCAGCTTAGACATCACTTGTACCAAAAAGACTCACATGACAACCTATATCCAAATTAGATGCTCTTCCTGCAGGCTGACCAGCGTATGCCAGCAAAGCACTTTCGACATGCTACTGTAATTGCCTGCTAGTGCTTCTCTCTCCTTCAATAGTTTATAAGCACTATAAAGGAAGAGATTGTTGTCTGTTTTAACTATGACTGCATTTACAGTGACTGGCATAGTGGTTGCCACAAAGTAGGTATTCCATAGATATTTGTAAAATCAGTGAAGGCATGATTGAAATTTCACAGGTGGAAAGTTCTAGGGACGGTAAAGACATAATGTGGACATGGGTCTGTGCAGCAAAATAGAAATGGAGGTAAAAGTCACCAGAATTGAGAATGACAGTTGTCTACCTTGCACGTGTCTGGAGGGAATTGAAGTTGTCCAGGGTGGTGGTAGTCAGTCATGAAGTAAATAGGAAGATCAGGAGCCACAAGTCAAAGTCTTCAGTGAACATGATGAATGATATGGTTTGACTGTGATGCCACACAAATCTCAGCTTGAATTGTAACTCCCACAATTTCCGTGTGTCGTGGGAGGAACCTAGCAGGAGGTGATTGAATTATGGGGGCATGCCTTTCCTGTGCTGTTCTTGTGAGAGCGAATAAGAATCAGGAGGGCTGATGGTTTTAAAAACGGGAGTTTCCCTGTATAAGTTCTCTTCTCCGGTCTGCCGCTATATGAGATGTGCCTTTTATCTTCTGCCATGATTGTGAGGCCTCCCCAGTCATGTGGAACTGTAAGTCCAATAAATCTCTTTCTTCTGTAAATTGCCCAGTCTCGGGTACGTCTTTATCAGCAGCATGAAAATGCACTAATACAATGAAAGACCAGGCAGTCAACAGATCACCAATGAGAAAGAGTAAATGGCTGAACAGTCAAATTTATTAGTGTCAAAGGAGTAAGCGATTTTCTGCAAACATACTTTTTACACCAGAAACATTTTCTCTGTCCCTACAGAGCTCTCAGGTTGTCTTCAAGATCTGTCTCTAGCACATATTTACTGTCCTTAATATCAGCTTTAATCTGGGACCCCTAAGTGGAAAGCATCACGTGAATATTTCTCATTGTTTCCTTTTAGTTTTTCATTTCCAAGTTTAGCTTTCCAGCCAGCCAACCCTTTTACTGAGACTGCCAGTTCAACATCATGCCTTTGAAAACAGTCACAATGCCTCTTATAGCGATTGTTTGCTCCCTGGAGAGAAAAAAACATGCTTTTAACCTTAAGCTTTCAAAATATGGTCTCTCATTGGTTCATTCTATTTCTTTTAATACTCTTCAAAATCCAATTTTTCTGATGCTCTATGGCTCACATTGAATGACTTATTTTCAAAGATTTGAATTGAATCAAACAAGTCTTGAGTCAATCCCAGTGGAATCAATAATCAGCATTACCACCGTGTAATATCTTGCCAGGAAGTATTTTGTATTCCTTTTTATTTAGATCATTACAGCAAATTTTTATATAATGGTGCCCTTCTCCTATCCTTCTCTGCCAAAAGTTTCTCTTTTTCCTTTTCTGCTCATTCTCATCGCTGGTGAAGAAGGCGTGGCAGAGACACCAGCGATTTTTCTTTGTTCCCATTTTTTCTCATATTCACCTTTACTTTTTTTCATACTGCTCCATTTCTAATTCTTCAGCTATTTCTCGCTTGTCACCTTTTAAAATTTTCTGTTTGTGTTTGGGAACTGACACAGAGCCTCTTGAGACACCATCTCACTCTGAATGAGACATGGACTTACTCTGAAGGACTCAGAGTGCAGCACTGAGATCCCGACCCATATTAAGGGCTCTCCCCACCTTGCCTTTCCCCACCAGGGTCTGCATGGCCAGGCCAGACCCTATGCTCCCTGTCTTCATCATCCTCTGTTCTCCCAGTTCTTGTTCTTCCTTGAGGTCTACCACAATGCCCCCAGCACTTCCTCACTCTGCTGAAGGAGATACATTTCCACCAGAAGACAGCAATTTGCTTTGGATAACTGAATTTGATCAGCACTTGAAGGAAAGAGGCTTTTGAAGATGAACTCACATGAAGCTGTTTTCACTAATTTGAGGCCTCCTAGTGACAATAATAAATAAAATGGCACCATTTAAATTGGTAACATAAATTAGTAGCATGTGAATGTTATACATCCGTGATAGAAAAGTGGTCTTCGTATTTGAAAAGGTTATCTTCTTTGACCTAGAAAGCAGCTTCAGTAGAAGCATGACACAGAAGAAGGAAACTAAGTTAGCTCTTATAACCAACAGGTGACAGATGTTACAGATAGATCCCACTTATATCTGAGTACAATCTCTTAAAATCAAACAGGATCAGTGGTAATATAAATCTTGGCCTGTTGCCTGCATTTTCCTGTGGGGGTTGCAGAAAGGCTTAAGTTAAAATGAAAATACAGAAATCTCAGGTTTTCTTTTTGCTAATGGTTTTCCCTTTAGTACTGTGACACTCTGATGTCTGGCTTCCTAGGTCATCAAGGTACATGTCTGTAAAGAGACCTCATCCCCTTTCTTGACTGTATCTCCCTCTTGGGAGATCTTTTACAGGAAACACTGGACTGGAGCCCCAAGCTTCTGCTTGCTGCTGGCTCTGATGCTTCTTTCTGATATGAGATACTGCAGAGGGACAGGTCAGAAGGGTAACTCGTCCAGTTCAAAATCAATTCCTGTAGAACAGACAGCAAATCTGTGCCCACTATTGACTCCAGGTTAGAGATGTGGGCATCTGGAGGCTGCTTGTCTTCCCACAGTAGGAAGTTTTCTTTCTCTGTGCTTTTTACAATTCATTAGGTAGGTAGAGAAACTACTGTTACGAACCATTTTAAAAATGAAATAGAAACAAAGCATGATTATGTGTCTGGCCAGAGGCCATAAAACACATACAAGATGCAGCTGAGCCCAGGCCTGGGATATTCTGACAACCACCCTGTCTTCTTGCTGTTGGTGTAGGCCACCTCTCTCCCAAGGCCTCATTCTTGGTCAGAAGTCATATTATTCTATACAAAAAGAAGAAGTTACATTTAAAAAACTCTAAGCATATAGTTTATTCTTCCACCACTGAGCTGATTCATTTATGTAATCTGCACACACAGAGTCCTGACTTCATTGTGTTTTGCTAGAATCACATTCTGAGGCTTTGTGGTCGATATTATGCAATGCCACTTTGCCAGTTTGTGGTCTGCCAATTTTTTGGAGCAAGCTTAATTATGCAAATGCATCTGATAATAAATCATTCATTTTAGTCACACACAATTATTTATTTTTTATGCATAGCTTCAATGACTTGGACAGAGCTTAGTAACAGCTCATCTCATATCTATCAAGGAGATGTAAGAGAGGACATAATTAGGATGCAGGTCAACTGCTCTGATGAGCATCAAGCTGCTTCAGGGAAAGTTATATTTGAGGCAAAGGCAACTATTTCTAAGGAAAATGCCAGCTGTTGCTGCCAATCTGTTGTTCTCAGACTGAAAGGCCATTTCATGGGGCTGGAGGAGCAATGACGCTTAAAGGCAGATATAATGTTACTTAAATTTATAGTTGGAGGTGGATGGAACTTCCACTGTTTAGTTACTTCCACTGACTCCTAAACTGTAATATTTTCTCATTTGTGCCACTTCTAACTTTAGAGATAATAAAAAGGGGCCTGGAAGGAAATGCGGTAGAGACAAGCGGAAAGAGATATCCTAGAATGTTTTGTCCTTCTCAGAAGAAAGTAGGTGACACTAATGCTATTAAACAGAAATAGAAAGACTGGCTCTCTTTAACTTCTTCCATTTTTCCACATGTGCCATGATCCTATTGTCTCTGGGTCTTTGCATATTCTAACTGCACCTCACTCTGGACTCATCCTAGAGTTATCAGTTTAAATATTATTTCTCCCAAGAAGACTTCTCTGATCACTTTCCCTCTAATTTCACCCCTAGAATAGGTTAGGTATCCCTATGATGTCCTCTTGTAGAATCAGATACATGACTTATCATATCTCTTATTTCACTTTGTGGGATTACATAATTCATTACTTCCTATTTATGAAGGTGGAGACCATGTCTATTTGCTTATTGATGCTCAGCTAACAGTGAACTGAATCCATGGACTGGTAGTATTTAATAAGTATTTGCTAAACAAAAGAATAATTAAATAAATAAAAGGTTAGAGATTGTGATGGGGGCTCAGGCTTTGGTTTCTTCCTTAATGTCCCATTGAAACCCTAAAGGACTCACCTAATGTGGCAGCAATATCTATTTCTCTCTAATTGTCGAACACAACAATATCATTTCTAGTATATAGTGTTAATTTGAATGATGATTTTGTGAGTACAGTGGCCAAGGTTGGCGATAGTATTTGTCTGCCTTTGCCTTAATCTTTCCTCTGCTTTTCTTACACTGTTCCTCCTCTCCTCTACTTCCTCATATCCACCAGAGAGATGGGAAGAGGATGTAGGCCTGGCCGATAATGACTCTTCCCTAGAATCAGTTTTAGAAGAAAGCACTCTCTTTTCTTATGAGGTTACCAAGCTAGGGGATTTGGATCTGGGGCCACTAATGGCTATCTGCAAGAGTCTGCAGATAAAGCCAACCAGATCAAGTAGAAAGAGTTCTAAAGACCTGATTCTTATACCTCTTTCATTGCTGTCATGGTCTTTTCCAGTATGCATTCCAGTTAGGAAGCCACTAAAATATTTTTTCTTAATGTCAATGTGAGTTTGATGACTGTTTCTTGCAACTGAATAAGATCTGGCTAATGCAGTAATTAAAGTGCATTTATCTCTAGGGAGATAGGGAGAATCTGCTGAAGTCAAGGGGAAAGGCAGCCACATTCTTAGATTCCATGTTTAAGTGGGTTCTGACTTTTAAACCTTGAAGAGTCCTGATAAATATAGACATTGACACCTGAGGCCAGATTTAAGGGTCATGTTTTGATAACATTTCTGATGTTGGTGACGAAGTAGTGGAGGGTACAAGAATTGAACAGATCAGCACTCAACCGAGATTTTAAAGAAATTATATTGACAAAAACCCCAATCCTGGCAAAGGATGTCCCATAATTACTAAACTCCTTAAGGCCCTTACCACAGCTATACTTGTACCAACAGAATGTAGATAAAGCATTGTAACATAGAGAAGTCGTAATTCTGCCTGAGGCTTATCCAGGAAGGCCAGTGATTGTGGTCAAGTAGCCAGGGACAGGCAGAGAAGCTCATCAAGGGCTTGTACTCTGACCAGAGAGATAAGTCCTTAATATTCTGGTTCAACAATATGCTGTATATGCAGTGGACCAGATGTGGCTGGCATTGCTTCTTTTTTCTGTGCTTTCCAAATGGGAGTTGCTATTGCAGACATTGTATACTTCTCCATAATTTTATATTGGTCATGTAGAGCTGGTTAAATTTATTATTTGACAAAATTGTGAGAAGAAAGACTTGAGATTAGATACAGCAAATAATGTGCTTTGTGTTATCTTTTTGGAGAGGGTAGATGTGTTTTTTGTTGTAAATGGGATACTGGCATTTTGGTAGGTGTGCAGTTTTTAATTCAATGTCAGGAGGGAAGGGTACCTTGAGTGTGCTGGGAAGTCAAGGGGTGGAATGTAGTAAACTATGGTAGATGTTGTGTTGTCCACAGGGTTTATCCATCCTCTTCCATGGCAACACACGCCTTCCTCTCATTTCCCTCGTTTCCCCGTCTCCTCCCACCACCACTATCCCAACCATAGGGATGACCTTGTAACCCACACCTGACCAAAATTATTTGCTAGGGTTGAGAAAACTCTGGAAAAAAAGACTCTCTTTTCTGCTGGGTTTGCCTAAATGGGAGGATGTGAATCTGAGGCTGTTGATACTAAAGGGGATGAGAAACAGAAAAGAAGGTTGTGTTTTCTTATTTGATTTCACATCTCTGAGGCCCCAAGGCCCTGAACTCTGCAGTTACTCATTTTATCATGAGGCTACCTTAGTGTCCTATCCACCTTCTTGGGTCAATAAAATCTGTTTGTCTTAAGGTTATTTGATATGGATTTTTATCATTTGGAACTAAGAGTTGTGAGCTCCTGTCCTTGGAGAATTATTCTTTGACCCACTCTAGCTAATTTAGGATCCTTTCTGCCACATTCTTTTTTCTCTCTTATTGCCCTATTTTATATTTTATAGCTCTGCTGCTCTCTAAAATTACCATTCTATGTCTAATTTTCTATGTGTTTATTGCTCATTTTCATCATCCTCACCCTGCTGGCTGCTAAAATGCAAGCTCCATGAGGTCAAATATTTTGTCTGTTTCATTTATTAATTTCCCCAAGGCCTAGAACAGAACTGGGTATAGAGCAGGTATGTCTTAATAAATATTTACTAATTGAATCACTTGCTATCATAGGTATAAAAACTAAGAAGTGACAAAGAGGAGGGAGTCTGCAGAAGGAGATATTCATCTGTTTATCCTGGTTCTCCTAGTTCTCCTATTACTTCAGTAACTGATATTACATGTTTTCCCTTTTTTCCTCCTTCAGTGGCTTTTCTCAGTCCTTTTTCTAAAGTAACCCCACTACGTGATCTACAATACTACTTTCCGTTACCCATCTCTGCTCCTTTGCTGTTATTCTGGTTAAAGCCACCAACCTCAGTTCACACCCACCTTCAATAAATACTTCAATAAATACCTTCAATAAACACTAGGTGATTTAATTAGTAAAAACACTGCATTTCCTTTTGATTCTTCACCCAATAAACCAAACTCACCACAGAACCTGAACTCTTTATGACCAGCCTGAATAGTTTTCTTGACCTTCCTGATGGGAGAAGGTGATTAAAAAATCAGTTTTTTTTAAATGTGTATAGTATTTTATTGTCATTAAAGTATTTTTGATAAATTAGTTGATCTCAGTTGATTTAGATGGCATCTGTTATGAGGTAGTAGGCTGGGATAGGAATTGGTATGAAAAATTTGGAGATGAGAAAACCAAGATACAGAAAACTGACGGTTTTTCTAAAGGCACAGAGGTAGTGAAGGTTAAGTCTGTACTCTGTACTTTAATCTAGTGTTTTGTTTCTTTGTAACACGCAGTTCTGTAGAGAAGACTGTCTATTGATATGAGAAAAAAAATCATAGAGATTTGGTAAGTTCCGTGATATCAAGGCCACAAACTCAATTATGACCATATTTTACTAGCTTTCCAAAACAAACTAGGAAATAAAATCTTTCTCACTAGTCAAATTTTGGTATTAAGAAACTGAACAGTGTAATTTGAATTTTCTTATGGTACTATTTCTCAAATCTCAGACACAAGATATAGAAAGATATCATTTTTTTTAAAGAATTTGCATTTTACCAGTTTTAAGAAAAATCCAATACATCATAGGCCCAATGACATTTTGAGAGTTTCAAGTCTGTAATGGCTGTCATGCTATGAATCATTCAAGTGGAGGCCGCTGTCCTGAGCAAAGTAAGCAGCTCCAAGAGAGACAAACACATTTTCCCTCTATTAGGAGCCTTTGTTCAAATAAAATAAATCCACTGAAGCCATGGACACTATGAAAAAGGCTGAGGCTTCTACTGTGTCCATGGCAGAAGCACATTCTTGGAGAAAGGCCACCAAATCAAGAGCAGGGACTTTTCTTCTCTACTGCAGATAAGGAATGAGATCCAGACAGATGTTTTCAGTTCTTTATTGGTTTCAGTTTCTTTATTGGAAAATGAAAGAATTAGACTACACAGGCTAATGGTTTTAATACTTGGCCAAGGCTCCTGAGAACTGGTTTCCCTATTTTAAGTGTCCAGGGTTGATCAGTTCAGAAATAAAATCTTAATGTCTTTAGGGGCCCAAAGACCTCAGTGAGGAAGTAAATGTGTGAATTTCTGGGTGTGATACAGGACAAGTGGGCGCTGTGTGGGATGGAGAGCACCTGCCTTGTCCAAGGCATTCCAGCAAAGTGAGCAGAGTGGGTTAAATTTGTCCACAGGCTGTCAGGTGAGTTTTTAACTCCTTTTTCATTTTTGTTTTATTTTTTTTGTTTTTCTAATCCCTTGGCCCCAGTGATCCTGCAGGGCCCTGGCTATTCTGACAGTCTGTGGTGATAACTCCATTGTTCCATGCAGTCCACCTCTTTCAGCCCAGGCAAGTGTGAAGAATGAAATGACAGCCGGAGTGGGAGCTTGAGCAAGGGGATCACCAGTCTAGAGATGGAAGAAACGTTTTACAAATTCAGGGACAGCCTCCGGCATTGGCACCAGGATGTAGCTGCATATGGCTAGGAACAGTGGCAGCTAACAGACTGCCCTGGTGGGTGCTGTGAGGAGCAGGCTGCCCTTTCTGATTCTGACTTTGAGCTGGCTATAGATCTAAGAAGCTGAATCACAAACAGTGGCAGGCAGTAATAAATAACTCTTTCTTGGCTTGTCTTTCTTCCCTCCCCTAGGCCCCTAGGCATTCAGCCTACTTTCTACTCCTTTTACAATTTTCTCATTATATTCTACCCATCACTCAAGCATAGTTCAAACGCCAGTTCCTCCTGGAAGCCCTACTTTCTCCTCAGTTGGAGTTCTCTGTGCTCTATTGGTGTTTTACTTGGTGTTCATTGAGTGCAGATTGCATTCTACCAGGTACTAGTAGTATTATATAGAGTCTGACTTCCCTTGCTGGAACATAAGCATGTTGAGAGGAGAAACCACATTTTTCCTGATTTCCTTTCTCTAAGCCTAGAACAGTGCATTGCTCAAAATAGATGGTAGTAAATATTCAGTAAATAAGTTAGGAAAGCCTGGGGCATTCAGAAACACAGGCTTAGTCCTGGCTGCTGAATCTATTAGCTGTGCAACTTTGAATGAATTATCAACCTATGGCTCAGTGTTTATCATTAGTTAAGTTATTTTAAAGGGTTGTATAAAAAATTATGTACGATTCTCAGCATAATATCTGGTGCGTGTTAAGCACTGAATAAATGTTTAAAAAAACGTTGGCTTTGTTGAGTTATATGTGCACTGTAACTGCATTCCTTTCTTCACTGTGTGAAAAATGAGTTTATGCATGTTAATACCATAATGCCAAAGATGGCTTTGTGGGTGACGGCTTTGTGATGGACCAGGAATGCACTGACAAAAATTGGAAAACACAAATTCTGCATCTTAGATTTAGAGGGATATGGAGACAGTGACTGATGTTAGAAAGCAGCAATTGGAAACTAATTATGAAGACAGGGTCTGAGGTAAACAGAGTAAATTTAATTAAAAGGAGCGGTTGTACTGGCTGTCTAAATGACATATTTGTTTTTTGAGAAAAAGAGAGAATGTCAGAGGTAGAGATTAAGCAAAAACTGACAAAAATTCAAAGAGATAATCTGCTTGTAGAAGCTCTCCCACTAGGGTTTGTGAGGTAGAGAGAGAGACAGGCAATTCTTATCTGTGGATGCCGGAGGGTTGAGCAACCTACCTGGAAACCTTGGGCTGTACCTGGGTCAGGGGATTGACACTGGGTCTGACCAGAAGGGGAGGCATCCTCCAAGCTCGGGGTCCTCTATTCTCTGGGAATGAGAAAACCCCACACTGAAAGTCTAACTAATCTGTTAAAACATGCAAAGTGCCTGGCTGGGCACGGTGGCTCACGCCTGTAATCCCAGCACTTTTGGAGGCCAAGGTGGGTGGATCATGAGGTCAGGAGTTTGAGACCAGTCTGACCAACATGATGAAACCCCGTCCCTGCTAAAAATGCAAAAATTAGCAGGGTGTGATGCTGCACACCTGTAATCTCAGCTACTCTGGAGGCTGAGGCAGGAGAATTGCTTGAACCTGGGAGGTGGAGGTTGTGGTGAGCCGAGAGCCATTGCACTCCAGCCTGGGTGACAGAGTGAGACTTGGTCTCAAAAAAAAAAAAAAAAAAATGGCAAGTGGAAGTTGGTGACTGAGCTATGGATGAGTAATTCCCATATATTCCTGGACCAATTAATTCCACAATTTATTTTTTTTTTTTGTTTTTTTTTTTTTTTTTTTTGGTACTTCTTTTTTTTTTTTTTAATTGCAATTTAGGTTTTGAGGTACATGTGAAGGACATGCAAGATTGTTGCATAGGAACGCACATGGCAGTGTGATTTGCTGCCTTCCTCCCCATCACCTATATCTGGTGTTTCTCCCCATTCTATCTCTCACCAACTCCCCACCACCCCCCACTGTCCCTCCCTATTTCCCCCTGACAGGCCCCAGTGTGTGATGCTCCCCTCCCTGTGTCCATGTGTTCTCATTGTTCAACACCCGCCTATGAGTGAGAAGATGTGGTGTTTGATTTTCTGTTCTTAGGTCGGTTTGCTAAGAATGATGGTTTCCAGGTTCATCCATGTCCCTACAAAGGACACAAACTCATCGTTTTTTATGGCTGCATAGTATTCCATGGTATATATGTGCCACATTTTCCCTGTCCAGTCTATCATCGATGGACATTTGGGTTGGTTCCAAGTCTTTGCTATTGTAAACAGTGCTGCAATGAACATTCGTGTGCATGTGTCCTTATAGTAGAACGATTTATGATCCTTTGGATATATACCCAGTAATGGGATTGCTGGGTCAAATGGAATTTCTCTTTCTAGGTCCTTGAGGAATCGCCACACTGTCTTCCACAATGGTTGAACTAATTTACACTCCCACCAACAGTGTAAAAGTGTTCTTATTTTCCGCATCCTCTCCAGCATGTTGTCTCCAGATTTTTTAATGATCACCATTCTAACTGGCATGAGATGGTATCTCAATGTAGTTTTGATTTGCGTTTCTATAATGACCAGTGATGATCAGCATTTTTTTTTCATGTTTGTTGGCCTCATATATGGCTTCTTTTGAAAAGTGTCTGTTCATATCTTCGCCCACTTTTGAATGGGCTTGTTTGTTTTTTCCATGTAACTCTCTTTTATTTCTTTGTAGATTCTGGATATTAGCCCTTTGTCAGATGGGTAGATTGCAAAAATTTTTTCCCATTCTGTTGGTTGCTGATTCACGCTAATGACTGTTTCTTTTGCTGTGCAGAAGCTGTGGAGTTTGAGTAGGTCCCATTTGTCTATTTTGGCTTTTGTTGCCAATGCTTTTTGTGTTTTAGTCATGAAGTCCTTGCCTATGCCTATGTCCTGAATGGTTTCGCCTAGAATTTCTTCTAGAGTTTTTATGGTGTTAGGTCTTATGTTTAAGTCTTTAATCCATCTGGAGTTAATTTTAGTGTAAGGCGTCAGGAAGGGGTCCAGTTTCTGCTTTCTGCACATGGCTCATCTGTTTTTCCAACACCATTTATTAAACAGGGAATCCTTTCCCCATTGCATGTTTTTGTCAGGTTTGTCAAAGATCAGATGGTTGGAAGGTGTGGTGTTGCCTCCGAGGCCTCTGTTCTGTTCCATTGGTCTATATCTCTGTTTTGGTACCAGTACCATGCTGTTTTGATTACTGTAGCCTTGTAATATAGTTTGAAGTCTGGTAATGTGATGCCTCCAGCTTTATTTTTTTGCTTAGAATTGACTTGGCTGTGCGTGCTCTCTTTTGGTTCCATATGAAGTTTAAGGTGGTTTTTTCCAGTTCTGTGAAGAAGGTCATTGGTAGCTTGATGGGGATAGCGTTGAATCTGTAAATTACTTTGGGCAGTATGGCCATTTTCATGATATTGATTCTTCCTAACCATGAACAT
>CAUYLG010008450.1:0-58848 GCA_963573385.1 Cacajao melanocephalus | reverse complement strand
TACATGTTCTTTTAGCTCACAGAAGTTTCTTATTATCCACCTTCTGAAGCCTGATTCTGTCAGTTCATCACACTCATTCTCCGTCAGGCCTTGTTCTCTTGCTGATGAGGAGCTGCAATCCCCTGTAGGAGGAGAGGCATTCTGATTTTGGGTGTTCTCAGCCTTTTTGCACTGGTTTCTTCCCATTTTTGTGGATTTATTCACCTGTCGTCTTTGTAATTGCCGACTTTCAGATTGGGTCTGAGTGGACGTCCGGTTTGTTGGTGATGAAGTTTTTTCTGTTTCTTAGTTTTCCTTTGGCGGACGCCCCTTCCCCACAGAGCTAGGCCTTCCCGGGTTCAGCTGTGCTTACTGTGAAACTCTCAGTCCTCAGCGCTTCCAATTGCTGTTCTCCTTGTGCGGATGGGACCAGCCGAGTGGGACTCAAAGGGCATCCCGTCCCGTATACTCCGCGCCGAGAAGCGCCGTGCCGGGGCCCCTGCAAAACAGCCGCGCCGGCCAAAAAAGTCGCGTTGGCGACCCGTGTGGCTCCTCTGCCAGGAATCTCCCAGTCTGTGGGCAACAAAAATTCGTCTGAAAGTGCGGTGTCCACTCGCTCTCTGTGCTTTCACTGGGAGCTACAATCCTGAGCTGTTGTTAATCGGCCATCTTGGATCTCTCTCCCAGAAGACAACTTTAGATACCTAGAACTTAGGCATCTTTTCTGTGAGATCTTGGAAACGTCACTGTTTAGCTCTGTGTCCCCACCCAAATCTCATGTTCAATTGTGATCCTTTGTGTTGGACGTGGGGCCTGGTGAGAGGTGATTGGATCACAGTGGGGAGTTTCCAGTAGTTTAGCACCATTGCCCTAGTGCTGAGATAGAGCTCTCATGAGATCTGGTTGTTTGAAAGTGTGTGACAGCTCCTCTGTCACTCTGTCTCCTGCTGGCCGTGTGAAGATGTGCTTGTTTCTTCTTTGTCTTCACCATGATTTTAAGTTTCCTGAGGCCTCTCAAGAAGCAGAAACCTATACAGCCTGTGGCGCCATGAGCTGATTAAACCTTTTGTCTTTATAAATTGTCCAGCCTCAGATAGTTCTTCATACAGTGCAAGAACAGACTAATATGGCACCTAACCTCTCTGAAGTTCAGTTTTCTAACTTCAGTAGAAATACTTTAAATTGACCCACTTATCTCTTCATATAGATGTTGTAGGAATAGAGTTAACAGAGATAAAATTAAGAGACCTATTCAAATGTATGCTATTTTATTTAAGTACTAGTTTGTTTTTCCTTTATTGACCCCAACTCATCTCTGAGTAGAAAAAGTGATCAGTAAGAAAAGAATGTCACAAAAAAGTCAGCTCCATATCAAGAGAAGACTAAGTAAGTTTAAGCAGCAGATCTAAAAGAAATTAACTGCTCACCCCCTGTTTCCTA
The DNA here is from genome assembly GCA_963573385.1 of Cacajao melanocephalus. Lineage (NCBI taxonomy): Eukaryota > Metazoa > Chordata > Mammalia > Primates > Pitheciidae > Cacajao > Cacajao melanocephalus. The sequence continues at coordinate 57,429 of CAUYLG010008450.1, read as the reverse complement.
TTCTATTTTCTGTTTGATTTTTATGGGCATCTTTGTGGATGGGGTAATCTTAAGTGTTTGCTGTGGTAAAAATATTGTGATAATTGTGTTCTGTGTTCTCTTGCCCTGCCAACATGAGACTCAGACACAGGAAGTGGAGATGAGCTGGAAGAGTGAGTTGCATCAGTAAATATGAGCTGAGCTACTCAGAATTTTGACAGGGTCCAATAATTTCTGAAATTGTGCATGCACATGTACACACATGCACACACACACTCACCCCTACAATGACCTTCTACCTATGTGCCAGACACTTTTCTAAGCACTGATGTTACACAATGTTGAAAAATACACATTTCTTGCTCTCAAGGAGCTTACATTCTAATGAGTGAAGAAATAATATAGTGGATTCATAACATAAATTTTAATAAATTCAAATAATTATATGTGCTATGAAAAAACCCAAAATAATTAAATAAAGAGTAAAAGGGAGGTGAGAATGGGGCTGGAGTTGACAACTAGAGAGATACTAGTCAGACAAGAGAAGGTGACATTTGAACTGAAATCTGAGTATACAGAGACACCAACCAGGGAAAGATCTGAAAGATAGTTGGAATGAATACAATGAGGGAAATCTGCAGGAAAATGAGGTTGCAGTGGTAAACCACAGCCAAATCAAACGCAGCTTTTAGTCTATGAACTTGGAATTTATTCCAGGGAGAATAGGAAACTCTTAGGGGAGTCTGGTCTTTGATTTGTGGACTAATGTCTTTCATTAACCTTGGATTAAATCTTAGCCATTATCTCCATAAATGTTTCTTCTGCCTTATTCCCTCCTCTTCTTTACCACGAGCTACATGTATATCAGACCATCTCATAGTGTCTCACATCTAAAGCATACAATTGTTTTTCTTTATTCTTTTTTTTCTTTATGGTTCAGTTTAAATAATTTCTGTTAAACTCCCTTCAGATTTATTGGTCCTTTCTTCAGGATCAGTAAAGGTTGGTGTTCAGTCTTGTAGTTAAACACATTGAATGAATTTTTCATTTCTAATATTCCAGTTTTCACCTCTATAATTTCCATTTAATCCTTTTAGAGTGTTTCTATCTTTATGCTAAAGTTCCCTGTCTGGAACAAAGTAATTTCCTAAAATATTTTGGTTGAATGAATAAATTGGTTTTGCTGCTCTGTTGGGAAAAATGATTTTTTTTTTTTTTTGAGATGGAGTGTTGCCCTGTCGCCCAGGCTGGAGTGCAATGGCACGATCTTGGCTCACTGCAACCTCCGCCTCCTGGGTCCAAGCAATTCTCTACCTCAGCCTCCCAAATAGCTGGGATTACAGGTAACCGCCACCATACCTGGCTAATTTTTTTTGTATTTTTAGTAGAGATGGGGTTTTACCATCTTGGCCAGGCTGGTCTTGAACTCCTGACCTCATGATTCACCCACCTCGGCCTCCCAAAGTGCTGAGATTACAGGCGTGAGCCACCGCGCCCAGTAGGATTTTTTTAAATACAGAAAAAATTCACATATGGACTGGAAAATTTAGTATCACAAATTAGGGATATTCCACTAAGACTCAATAAGACTCAGTAACTCATGGCACAACCAGGTGATAGCCATCTTCATTTTAACGTTTTGCAAATTTAACGTTACTTTGGAGACAGCCAATGTGATAAGGCACTCCCATATTACTAGTGTTTTTATGCTTGGTCAGTTCCTTCTGGAAGCTTATAGTAGGAATAGACCCACAGGCATATAAACATCAAGGAACTTTGCTCAATAGTGTGGAACTATCGCAACCATAATAAATGTCTCCCTCTGCGAATGATTTAAATAAAGTCAGAAAGTCTTTGGGTTCAATTTTTATCCCTGGAAAAAAGACAAATATTCCACTGGCGACATGTAGAATATGTTCCTTGGAGCAGATGATACATGACTTAAATTTTCTCTCTCTAGAGAATAGTTTTGGCAAGCCTCTCGATATGCAAATGTGAACGAGAGATACAGTTTTCACCTGGAGAAGAGAGCCCCAGAAGTCTGTCCTGCAAAGAGCAATCACTAGAGTGCGAGGAATCCCAGAATTTAACAGGTAAAATTCAAAAGAAGAGTAAAAGTGAAAAGGAGAAGTCTCAAGTAATTCATTAAATGTTTCTGGAGCAGACAAAACAAGGCAATAATAATGCCAGGCTGTGGAGTTGTATAACAAGCAAAACATAAATGTATATTTTCCAGAAAGCACAGGCCTCTCACATAAGTTCAAAGAGGCTGATGCCTCTGGCGAGGGGATTATACATAGAGTTGCAATCACCATTATGTTTCATTAGTGCTTATTATTACCATGGTCAAACATAATGCTATCTGCTTCCCTGAGTGTGTTTGAAGTATAGGAAATATCCAAAGATTTTTATAAAGTGAGAAATGGTGATATAGTACAACTCATACGTGCACATACATGCAGACATACACACACAGAGAGACTCAAAGGGTTATTGCATTTTATTTCTTAGCAGAATGAAACTTAGACTCTTTTACATCCATCTGTAGTTTCTAGACGTTATACGGAGAGACAGAAATCTGAATTTGGCCAGCGGTGAGGGCTGCCCGGGGTTTAATTAGATCAGCACGCAGGCTGGGATATGCTGACCTTTTTTGTCCTGGCTAAGCCTATAGGCTGTATTTCTGAGTGCCTGCCTCTCTGCAAACTGTAACAGAAGCTTTCATTTTAAAGTGCTTTCCAAACTTTATTCCTTATTGCCCTTGAGGAGAGGCCCTTATTAGTCTCTCCACTCTGCTGACTGGAGTGAACTGACCTGCTTAAGGTCCAGTGGGAATTAGTGCCCAAACTGGAATTACCACTTTGGTACCTTTGGACCAAGTCCCAGGCACTGGCTGTTAAGGACAAGGCTATTGTGGTTCTTTTCCCTCCTGCTCTGTCTCTGCAGAGTCAACCTGCTCCAAGGAATCGCTTTTGTCAGTCTGTGAGCTTTGGTTTTGATTTCTGCGAACTGGATATAACCGTATTTATGGTATTTTCTGATCTTGTCAAGTGTTTCGTGCTATTTATGATGTTGACAAAGGTTCACTTTTGATTAACGTTAAGGAACTACTCTATGCCAGGATCTATATACGTCCTCAGACTTACAAAAGTTAGACAGCTGGACACATTCTGCTCTTACGTGTATATCCTTGGAAAATTCTCACACGGGTCTACGAGGGGTACAAATAAGGACACGAGGTTGTTTTGTTTTGTTTTTTAATGATAGTGGAGTTGAATGCAACTTCTTTATCAGAGAATTTTCAGGTTATTCATTTATTCAAAAAATATTTATTGAGTGCCTATGACTTGCCAGGTCTCAGCAAAACCATCAATTAACCTGCAGCATTCATGGTTGGAGCTGCACTACGTCTTCTAGGGCCATACTATTGCACTACTGGCTGCCCACCCAGAACTACCTGCATTTGAATCTGTTTGCCCTGGAGGCTTCCTCTGGTTGCTGGAACCTGTCTGCCCCAGGGCAAGCTGGAAGTATTAAAGAACTGATGCCTGCCCATGCCAGCACCATGCAGCACTGACTACTCCAGCTCCCTCCAGCTCCCTGGCTCCGCAGGTGGAAAAACACGCGATCTTCTACGCTGGCTCCCAGAGCTCCCAGTGGGGTAAGCTCTTCTTGTCAACAATGGGAATTTGCTAAGTAGTACCCCCTATATAATGTCTGCCCTACCTTTACCAGCTCACGTCTCCATGCCCTTATCAACATTTCCCGGGATCACCTCCCAAAAATACCCTTACTTGAATCTTGTCTCAGGGACTGCTTCTGAGGGACATCCACTTAGGGTGTCACTGTTTATGCATCTAATATCACTAGTTAAAAAAGAAGTTTTAGAAGAACCCTAAAAATGTTTGAAAAAGAAGGGGTTCGTGATCTCAAGAAGCTCCCAGGCTGGCCATCCTTTTTCCCAGAATGAGAAGAGAAAAGTGAATATTTTAATACTTAATTGCAAAGGAATCTGTATATATATTAGATTAACCCATATGAAATTCTGATATTTGGTCATAGTTGACTTTTAAAAATGTCAATTTCACCTTCTGAGAAATCAAAAAGAAAACAAAAAGAAAAATGTCAGTTTCATATGGCTCAATAATACATGGATAGCAGTTTTCTTTTTTGAGATGGAGTCTCACACTGTCATCCAGGCTGGAGTGCAGTGGCTGATCTCCACTCACTGAAACCACCACCTACTGGGCTCGAGTGATTCTTCTGCCTCAGCTTCCCAAGTATCTGGGACTACAGATGTGCACCACCATGCCTGGCTAATTTTCGTATTTTTAGTAGAAATAGGGTTTCACCATGTTGGCCAAGATGATATCCATCTCTTGACCTCGTGATCCACCCTCATCGGCTTCCCAAAGTGCTGGGATTACAGGCATGAGCCACCAGGCCCAGCCATGCATCCCATGTTTTAAAGTGTATAGAGAGTGTGCATACACACACACACACACACACGCACATGCACACGCACACGCACACACAGCAATATAACTGGACTGGCCTAGTAAACGTGGGATTTGAAAGGAGACTCTGCCATGTAAATGGCAAGGAAGTGGGAAACAGGAAGTAAACCAAAGTTCCCAGCATGGATCTTTGACCCCAAGAGTGATATCAATGGTGCCTATACCCAGCTTCCATGCAGATGGGAACTATATTCCTTTTCTATATTTCTTCTTGCTCCATGTCCACAGATGTAGTTTCATATTTCATATTTGTCCAATCAATTTTGCTTCATAAAAATTTGAGATGTCTTACAAAAAGGCAAGATAGATTAACCAAGCAAAATATAATAACACTAAAATAGGTGAAGAAAATGAGCCAAGGAAAAAATTAGCATTGTGCCTTATTTCATTCAGAGTCCAAGTTAGTTTATAGCAACCTCAACTCTGATTTTTTTTTGCCATTTGCAGTTCCTCTCTTTCTGTGCTTCACAAGGTCGTTCAACTTTTAGTGTTCCTGTTAATGTTCTTTAGGAGAGGAAATGAAGACCCCCCAAAACCCCATGTTTGAAGAGGTTGTTGGAAGAAGGAGGTCTATGTTGTGAGGGGATTTATGAGAAGCTGTGCAGTCACCTGAGAGAAAGACTAGAGACAAAGACTCAAGGAATGAGGGCTGCTGTCCCTGTTCAGCCACTGGCTGGCTGTGACCTTCACTCAAACACAAATCTCTCTTGGCTTTATCGTCCTCCGCTGCCAGTGGGGAGGCCATCCTCATAGTTCCAAGGTTTCATCCAATGCCAGCATTCTCTGATGAATCCGCATGCTCTTTTCCTCTGGGGGTATCAGTCACCAGCTCCCTCTGGAGACATTTTACAGCTAATAGGTACACCAAGCCAGCTGTTAGTGCTGTAACTGGGACATTTCCAGAGGGCTAATTAGCCTGCTTCCCTGGCTCAGAATAATTACTCCACAGTAGTCACATCACTCTTTTACACCAGGAATTCCTCTCCTGTGGAGGGTCTCACAGGAGAGGGTCAAATCCTACGCGTAAAAGAGAAGAAACAGCAAATGCATTCCATAGCCAAGAGCAAATAGCCTCTATCAATTGCATTTTCCAGCAAATATCCAAAAAAGTTAGCACAGAATCAAAGAAACTAAACTGCTCTCACCCAACTGTCCTCTAGTCCTCCTCTTCTGGTGCCACCCCTTTTCCCAATAAACCTACCCAGGCGTCCGCTTGGCACTGACTGCACATTCAGGTATCTCCCAGTTACATCTGTACTCCATTGGAAGAGATTCTGATTGACACTTCGTACTCCTTGCTCTAGCTCCTGCCCTGGCTCTTTGGTCAGCCCAAATGTTTCATTACCTGGCCTGCCTTTCAGCTCAAAGTGATCGCAGCTGTAGTGGCCAACAGCACAGTCTTACTGAAGGCTGGGGTATGCCAGAGGGGAACTGTTGTCCAGCAGACAGGAAACAACTCAAAATCAGGCTTCAGGCCTAAAACTACCCCGAGAATCCACTGGCCAAACACCAACACGGGGAGCCTCTTACTGATTTTCTGTCTTCTTGGTCTAGGTCTGCTGAACCCAATCCCAGAAAAGAGTCCATCCTCCCATCGCTCTGGTCCTCTGCTTCACTCGATGTGGCCTCCAAGGCCCTGCGTGGTTGAATCTCTGCTGTCTTCTGCAACCTCATCTCCTACTTGTCTGTCCTCAGTCCAGACTCTGAAGCCACCCAAGCCTTTGGTAGTTCCTAGAGAAGCCCACTGCCTCCTCCCACCCCAGGACTTTTGCAGGTGCTGCCTGCAACACCCTCTTTCCCCTTCCCTCCACCTATTATGTGCTTAACTCCTGTATTTCCTTAGCTCTCATCTCAGTTACCCCTTCCTCTGGGAAGCCTTTTGGGTGCCCTGCATGTAGGTCGGGTTCCTTTGTTATATGCTTGCACAGAACCATGTTCTTTCCTTCTACACCTTTAGCAACACACGGAACTAGCAAAAAGTAGATTTTCCTCAATGGCCTCACAGGTCTTGGGTCAAATTCTAAGCCAGACATCAAATCTTGAATTCCTGCACTTCTCCCCCTACCCAAGCAAACCAAAAAGCCAGTAGATTTCCCCTATTCTTCTGCCATATGATAATTCTTTATATAACCCAGTGTTCCAAATGATCACATTTGAAATTGATTAGGAGATTCCCAAATTACTGTAGTTCAACTACCTTACTAATATTTATGTTCCTAGAACTATAAAATAAATGGAGATTGTGGGAAAACATTTGCATATCTGGAGAATGTGTTTTTATCTTCCAGTGTTCCTTCACAACTGTAAATCTTTCATTTTACACATTGAAGGAGTTTATTCACCAGTACTGAAGTTTTGCATGAAATAAAATTCCAATTTAATTTTTATTATTATCACTGTTTTTAAAAAAATCTTTCTTTTTTCCATTTTTTTCTTTTTATTATGAAAAGCAGAATAATATAATGAATCCCTAAGTACTATTATCTTCATGTACCCATCAAAATTGACCAATGGGCAATCACGTTTCATCTGTACTCCCACTTACAGCAACATTACTGCTTTTCTTTTTCTTTCTTTCTTTTTTGAGACTGAGTCTTTTGAAACAGCCTATTTATCTCTAGAATAGATTGCTTTGTTGTTTTAAAGCATACCGGGAAAATTGAAATTTGGCATCAGTTTGAGTTCCTGCATCTCTATACTCATCTATTGAATCTAGAATGGAATAAAAAATTGCATTGTAAACTCTAAAGCTCAAATCTTAAATATCTGATATCAGTCAAAATGTCAGGTACTCCAACATGTAAATGGATTACGTATAGCTCAGAGTAAAGTTTGTATTGTTTCCCCTTTAAATAGGGAAGCAAATTTGGAGAAGAGCTTTAACATCATAAAAACAATTCAAGACAATGTTCTTTAAGAGAAAATTACCCTGTGGTGAGGTAGTTCAACTCTCCCTGTAAATTCTGAAAAGGCATTGATTAATAATGATAATACAGTCCTGAGTCTCTTAAAGTCTCCTCCTTCTTTGTTAACTGGCTCTTTGCCTTTGAAAGTAGACAACCTGGATTAAAATTTGCAAATAAAAAGCCTGAGAGGACCGGCGGTATGACTGAGATTGAATCAGAGCTGACACTCTCGGTTGTTTACCAGACAAGCACAGCCCTTCTGTCTGCTCTGCTTGGGCACTGAGTCCAGTGGTGTTAGGGAAAAGCAACTGCTCCCCTGGGCCAGGAAGGACTCAGATTGTAGGAACCCCCCGAGCGTGACTCCATTCCCTGCACCGTGACTGGTATAGAGGGACTATGTGATTCACTTTGAGCCAGTTAGGTGTAAGGGGAAGTATACTGAAGCTTCTGGGAAAGATTTTGTCCCAATGATGGATAGAGAGAAACTAGGAAGGCCCACTCTGACCCTCGCCTTCTACCTGGAATGCAGTTGCTGAAGAGGTGGTACCGGGATCTGTGGCAGCCACACTGTGGGAGATGAGACAATTCTGACCCACTGAGGGCTGAGCAGTGGAACAATGGAAAAAACCTGGCTGCTTGATGTCCTCAGCAGGCCTCTAAATAGACCCTACCTCTGGATTTTTTGCTGGGTGTAGAGAAAATAAACTCCTCTATCTAAGGAACTTGTTATTTATGCTGTCATTGTATTTAAGAACAAACAAACTAATATGGAACCAACACCAGCCTGTTTAGCTTATGCACATTTCCAGCAGATACAGCATGTATCTTAACAGAATGGCAAGGGCTGGTTATACTGGTGTGGTTAGAGTCACTTCAGTCCAATTCACTGAACATTTACTGGGCACCTACTATGTGCCAGTTTCTGTGCTAGGTATTGGGAAGCTAAATATATAAAAGAAATAGTCTCTACTCTCAAACACACCTGTCTAGTGAAGTTTAAAAGAAAGGCATGAAACTTCCAGGGGATATTTCCTAGAAGCAGTAAGACTGCTGTGCTCCAAAGTGCTGGATTTGGCATTCAAGGATTGGTAAGGGTGCCTGGGTAAGAAGTCACCCCTCTCAGAAATAATAAAATCACACATAGAAACATCCTATAAGAAGGCTGGTCTCAAGCATAGCTGATTGAGACACATGCAAGCCCAGGAGCTCTAAGAAGGGGTCTGACCACAGAAGAACCCCTCCCATGGCCTACATTCCACGCCTGGAAACTCATGGCTTTGGCTTAAGAATTTGCCCTTTAGCCCAGCGTGGAGGCTCACGCCTATAATCCCAACACTTTGGGAGGCCAAGGTGGGTGGATCATCTGAGGTCAGGAGTTCAAGACTAGCCTGACCAACATGGAGAAACCCTGTCTCTACTAAAAATACAAAATTAGCCGGGTGTGGTGGTGCATGCCTGTAATCCTGGCTACTTGGGAGGCTACAGCAGGAGAATTGCTTGAACACAGGAGGCGGAGGTTGCTGTGAGACGAGATCATGCCATGGCACTCCAGCATGGGCAACAAGAGTAAAACTCTCTTTCCAAAAAAAAAAAAAAAAATAGAATTTGCCACTTGCTAAATTGCAACTACTCCTGAAGAGCAACACATTATGTTTATTCTGTCATTTAAAAGGAGAGTTAGAGCCCTCATGAAGGTTCTGGGGACCTGAATAAAGGTGGGTGGAAGTGGAAGGAGAAGTGGGCATTAAAAACGAACTTGGGGACGCTAAGAAGATTCACATTTTAGCTCAGGGTCTGCTCTGAGCCAGCTGAAATAAACCACAAAAGGGCAAGTGATATGTGATTTTTCTGACCATTCCATCTTTGGCCTGGTTTTTCTTTTCAGAAAGGTTTATGGAAAATGGAGATGCACCCAGAGAGAGTAGAAGCTTTCACATAAAGATCCAATTGGTCTCTCTAGTGTGGAAATCAAGTAGGGTAGAATCAGGAGATAGAGACCCCATCCTGCTTTTCATAGCTCTTCCAAATAGCCCTCCAGGGATACAATGGGAGGAGAGAAGCCCTTTGCATTCCAGTCACTAAATTGGAAAAGCATAATTATGCAAAAAATGTAAACAAAAATTAGCCAACTGAGAGGGATGCTGGAGAGTGGTGTCACTACAGCTTGAGGTTTAGATGAACATCCCTAAACCTCTGAAGATTCTGCCTTCACAGTACTGCAAGAATGTCCCCCGCCACACTTCCTCCTTCCTGACCCTTCCTTTTTTGCTTGTAGCCCTAACTTCCTGGCATCTCCTTTTGTTTCCCACTGAAGCTCAGCCCATTGTCTGTTCCTGGACTATCTCCTGGGCACTCTCGTCTACAAAGGGTTTTAGCTTTAAAGTTTGCACTAATCATTGCAACCAAACTGAAATACAGAGAAGAAACATTTCAACATGTATGGATGAGAACAGCATTGATCTGTCTATGCAAAGTTTTGCGTAAATTACCACAAGTCCTCAAATAACATTGTTGTTCAATGTCATTTCATTATAAGGTTGCTGAGAAAACAATTGATTCCTATCCAGGACCACATCTGTGTGGAGTCTGCACGCTCTCCCCATACTTGCATGGGTTTTCTCCGGGTCCTATGGATTCCACTCAGTAGCAACGATGTTCCTGTGAGGTATAGTGGCATGTCTGTGTGGTCCCAGTCTGAGTGAATGTAGGTATGTGTGAGTGTGTCCCCTGATAGGATGGCGTCTTGTCCAAGGCCAGTTACTGCCTTGCACCCTGAGTTACTGGGACAGACTCTGGCCACTCTTTAACTCTTAACTGAAATAAGTGGATAAGTATCTTGTTTTTAGTAACCTGTCTTAAATTCATGTGTAAATCACATTTATTTCAATGTTTAATATTTAGATGTGTTTGATCTTTTTTGTTTGTTTGTTTAGAGACAGTGTCTTGCTTTGTCACCTAGGCTGGAGTGCAGTGGTGCAATCATAGCTCACTGCAGCCTTGACCTCCTGGGCTTAACGGATCCTTCCACCTTAGCCCCCTGAGTAGCTGAGACTACATCCATGCACCACCACCCAAGCGAATTTTTTAATTTTTATTTTTTACAGATGAGATTTCATTATTTTGCCAAGGCTGGTCTCAAACTATTGGTCTCAAGCGATCCTCCTGCCTCGGCCTCCCAAAGTGCTGGGATTACAGGCATGAGCCAACACGCCCAGCCTGCTTTCATCATTATTTAGAAGTTTGGAGATGTTTTTGTGACCAGAGATCAGCCATAGGAACTTAGCTCTTGTTTATATCAATTAGCCTACAGTAAAACTGGATTGTTATACATCATTTTTCTTAAAGTCACAGTTTCCAAGAACATATCAACAACGTCAATGTGAAGTGAGGACTTACTGTATCTTTGTATCTGAACAGTGAATTTTTCATTTTTGGCCAGTGAGGAATCTCTGACCACTTTCATTCATTACTTTTCTTCTTTAAGCATTTCTTGAGATCCTACTAGGTGCCAGGCAGCAAGATGGATATGGAAGGCACAGTGGTGAGCCTATAGACACAGTGTTTCCTCTTGATCCACTTCCATTCCGCTGGGGAACGCACTGAAAAAGTGTCCTAAGTGTTATAAATAGAATTCTTAGAATCTACGTCAGAGAAACCCCACAGAATGGGTGATGCACAGTTCCCTTAAAGAAGTGAGAGGCAAAGTCATCAGGAGAAGATAGAAAGACACTGGATGAACAAAACAACAGCAGCCAGCAGCTGGAGTGAGGAGTTGAGACCATAAATGTGGACAGAAGTAGCTTAGAGCCTCCAGTGGAGATGACCAGTGAAATTGCATTTGTGCTGAGTCAGGGCTTGGCTGGGGCACCGGCAAGAGAGGGAGAGGATGGGGTGGTCATCTTAGCCTTGAGGGAAGGCTGAGATAGAAACAAGCACAGTACAATGGGGGACGGCCAAGAGGCAGCACCAGAGAGCCCCAGAGCTAATGTTGGGCAGCAGTGGGAACTAATGTGGCATGGAAAAGTACAGCCTGTAAAAAAAGGTTTCTAATTCAATTATTCATAAGTTATGTGAGTCTCCCCAACTGGCAACTGGTCAGCTTATTTGTGAACCAAAATTTTAAGATTGTTAGTTTTGGGGCATTTTATTTAGATGACTGTCTAATGGCGTTTATCAATGATTTCATTCCCACATACCATTGTACCTCTTCACCAGGCCAATAGATAAATAACCTCAGGCTTTCTTTCTCTCCTCTGTGAGACAGCAGAGGGAGAGAGGGGTAGGGTATCCCAGAAGGAGTAAAAGACTGTACAGGGAATCCTGTAGCCATTCCTTCCCAGCCTGGTCTCTGGCTCTAATTAGAGAAGTCCTATCTTCCATAGGTCTGCCTTGTAAAGGGACATAAACAACACTGCCTAAGGCCATTAGTGCATTTTAAAAAAGCTAAAAACAGAAAATCCTTGAAGTATTTTATAAATAAATGCTTAGAGAAACTTGATGAGCACCAGAATTTTCAGCAAAACTCTGTTTCACTCCAATGCTAATATGCCTTGCTAAGAGTTCCCAGACTCCAGCCTCCCCAGTGGAAATGTTTGTGAAGTCTGTGCATTTTCCTGTAATACGTTTAGAGGTCTACACTGCTTGTAATTGAGCTAAAGCTTAAATGTCTTAATTATGCCTAGGGGGCACCAGGCAAGAAGGGGAAATGGCTTTTAAAAAAAAAAACCAATGCTGTCTCCCTACTCTCCAGTCACAAAAAGTATTTTGCAGTTAAACTGCATTACAGAGATGTCACTTTACCAACTGAGAATGCTGGGTCCGTGGGCACTTGGTTTTCTTTCTGCCCAGGACTTTTACGAGCTAGGAGTTTTCTAGGTTTCTTGCGATGTAAGGTTTAAAGTCAATGGAGCATCTTAAGTAGGCTGGAAGTGGCTTGGAAGGCAGAGACAGCAGCAGTAATAGAGGAACTGAGAGGGAGGATAAGAACTTGCCCTTTCCCTGAAAGATTTCTCCCAGATCCAGGACACTCTCCATCCCTACATTGGTGGGCAGGGAGCCTGTATTAGTCTGTTCTCACATTGCTATAAATAAATACCTGAGACTGAGTATTTTATAAAGAAAAAAAGCTTCATTGGCTCAGAGTTCCACAGGCTGTACAGGAAGCATGGTGCTGGCGTTTACTCCGCCTCTGGGGAGGCCTCAGGAAACTTTCAATCATGGCAGAAGGTGAAGGGGGAGCAAAGCACTTCACATGGCTGGTGCGAGAGGAAGAGCATGAGTGGGCAGGTACTACACATTTTTAGACAGCCAGATCCCGTGAGAACTCTATCTGAGAACAGCACTAGGAGCATGGTGCTAAACCGTTAGAACCACCCCCATGATCCAATCACCCCCCTCCAGGCTCCACAGCATTGGGGATTATATTTCAATCTGAGATTTGGGTGGTGACACAGATCCAAGCACATCAGAACCCAAGACAGTCACTGGGAGTCAAGACAACTAGTTCTGAAGCTTACTCTTCCAGTAACCAGTTTAATAGCCTCAAGAAAGTCACTTCACCTCCCTGGGCCTTGTTTCCTCATTGGTAAAAGTCTTCTTTCACCCTGTTAGAAGCAAATTCTTCAGTATCACAAAAATAAATAATACTTGAATATAAATTTTCTCAGCAAGGCAATTTTTACTTCTATAGAAGGGTGCATGTCGTGGATGGAGCAGAGAGCACACCTGAATGGGGACAGTAAGGGGTTCTTATCCCTGATGCAGGTAGCCCCTACTGCTGGGTCATTCCCCTATTGGCTAGGGTTGGACTGCACAGTCTAAACTAATTCTGACTGGTTATTTTAAAGAGAGCAAGGGTACGAGCCAGAGTGGTGGGGTGAACTGTTTCAGCATGAAAGACTGTTACGAAACAGGTAACTAAAGGTGACTCAGGTCAAAGCAGGTGACCAGGGGTGAGTCAGGATGGAGCAGGTGACCAGGGGAACAGATGTGAACTACAGATTAGAGCTGGCGGGTAGGGGCAAAGCGACGAATAGAACAAGGAAGTTAAACCTTAAAATGGAGAACAAAGAATAGAGAGCTGAACATACTGACATACTGATTCTTTGAAGAGAATTTTAGAACCCACTGTATTTAACAGCCCAAAGGGTGCTAAATTCCTTCCAGTTCCACAGTGCTTTGATTTGTGGATGTGAGGTCAATCCCAGAGGTACTGCTGAGAAGGTGGGGGTTATAGCCACCATGAGTATGCTCACAAGTCAGAACATGAGCATTTTAGATGAAGAAGCATTTTCAGGCAGCAGAAGCTGATAAGTCTATGAAGTATCTGTAAAGTATTACTAGACAGTGAAGACTGCAGAGGGTACGTTACTCGCTTTGCTTTAGAATGCCCATGAGACGCCCATTAGGAACTAAGGCCACCTGTGTATGTCCAGTGTCCAAAGCAGCCGCCCCACGTAAAGCAGTCATCAGAGACACCTAATGAAGAACTACAGCTTCTTCTGTGTCGTGAAAGTGTGTGGGTACCTCTGTTCCTATCAGCCCAAAGAACTTGATTTGAAAAGTGCTTTTTTCCCCCAAAAGCCTGTGAACATCTTTCTTTCTTTCCCCAGCCTGAGATTATAATAATAATAATGTTTCCCTTTCATAATTATATCCCCTTGTCCTCTCTGAAAACCAGGAAAATACCTAAAAATCACAATCTGAAAGGGCAGCTGTCACCCTAAGACCTCATCCCCATCTAATTTAGAGTAGAATAGGGCAGTCATTTTCATCAGTCATCAGGTTGAGTAAAAAAGGAGTCCACTCTTCCCCAACTCCCCAAATTGCTAAAGAAGCATTGCAGACAGAAGAACTAAGTCATAAACCCTGAGCAAACTTTCTCGCCTCACTCATCGTTTCCTTATTTAACCCTTTTAACTTTCTTTATCTGATCAAATAAGGCCTCAGGACCAACACCAAGCTGTTTGAGGGTAGATAAGGCAGTTGCCTTTCTCTGGGACCATGTGTTCCCTGAGCTTGAAACCTAGTAAAGGACCTCCAGCTAGCCACATGGACACAAATGTACCTAAACTCAAAGGTATACCTGTGCACCTGGTTGAGAGTGGCGGAAGAAGCACTTTTCTCTTGGTAATTTCTCGGTATCACTAGGGCATGTTTTTATTTTCTCTATTCCTCAGCAAGAATGAGGTGACCTCCTATGAGCAGGATTTTTAAGAAGAAAAGGAAGACAGCAAGGTGCCTCTGAGCCTCCCAGGGAAGAAGGAAGGGAGCACCTGGGAAGAACGTGGCATTGAGTGGGAAGGCTAGAGGGTGAACCATTGAAATGGTTCATATAACTTTATATGGGGATGTCTGATTATCACTAATTGCTGTACCTCTGAAAATAATGGCTTCCCCCTCTGTGCTTCATTAATAATTCACTGTTCGATCTGTACTGTGCTTGTGAAAGCAAATAGGAACACAGCAAAGACATCACTCCTAAATGAGCTCTGAGGGTTCCGGAGAGGCTCATGCACAGAGGAGGGGCCAGAGAGCAGAGCAAGAGGATAGAAGGAGCTCCTTGTTTCTCAAGGCTCCCAGTGGGGAACGCCATATGAGGCTCCACAGAAACCGACTTAGCGAGACAGACAAAAATTTCAGGTACAGAGGCCAATGATCCATAACTCTACCACTGGTGGTACAAGTGGTCATGAATGATGAATGCACAACACAAGTCACGGGAACTTTCAGGTCAGCTTCACCCATTCAGAGAATGCTGCAAAACCTCAGTCATTCAGAGCTTCCGATTTGAGAAGTGGTAGGCACATAGGTTGGAATTAAAGGTACTCAGAGACAAATGTGGTCAACATCCTACTAAATCTTTGGCCTGCCACAGGCACCCAAAGTAGCCACACATCCAGGCTTGTCCAAAACTCACTCAAGACATGAAGCAGACACAGCATGTGTTTGAAAAATGTAATGCTTTTAGCAAACTGTGGGGTTCCAAATGTAAGGTAGAGGAATTTGACTTCACAACTACAACTCTCTCTCTCTCTTTCTCTACCTCCAGTATCTCTCTCTCTCTCTCTCTCTCTCTCTCTCTCTCTCTCTCTCACAGACACACACACACATGAAAGATACATTGAATCCAGAAATGATTCAGGCAAATTGTTTAGATTATCTAAACTCTGCCCTCCTACCCCACCACCTAAACATCAAGAACAAAGTAAATTACAACAAGCATTCTTTTAAACGCGTAGTGAGCTTACAAGAAAGAAAGGGAAACCCTTACGTTTCAGATACGGAAGGAAAACTGATAACCAGGCCAGAGCGTGTGGGAGCTTTTGTGATTCTTTGGCTATGGGAGAGACTGGTATGAAGGGCTTTGGTTAACAGTAATCTTGGAGTTTGACGGTTAATGCCTATTAACCATCAAGGCATTAACCGTCAAGCCCCAAGATTCCAAAGGGCTGCATCTCAGTGCAAGAATGAACCAGGAAAAATCTTCAACCCACCCACCAGCACAGATGCTGTCTCTTCCAGAGCTTTCTATGGAGATGAAAGTTTTTCTGAGAATTCATATTCACAAGCCTTCCCTTCATGAGTTTCAGGTTAACTATTTTTATGTCTATATATTCTTAGAAACTTGGGTTGAAAATTATATTAAAGATTGGCCTTGGCAATTCTCAGAAGAAGATATACAAATGGCCAAAAAGCATATGGAAAAATGCTCAACATAACTAATGATCATGGAAATGCAAATCAAAACCACAATGCAATACTACCTTACTCCTGCAGGAATGGCCGTAATTTAAAAAGAATAGATGTTGGCATGGATGTGGTGAAAAGGGAACACTTTGCTGGTGGGAATGTGAACTAATACAGCTATGGAAAACAGTGTAGAGATTCCTTAAAAGACTAAAAATGGAACTACCATTTGATCCAGCAATCTCACTACTAGGTATCTACCCAGAGGAAAAGAATTCATTATATGAAAAAGATACTTGCACATCTATGTTAATAGCAGCACAATTCATAATTGCAAAAATACAGAACTAGCCCAAATGCTCATCAATCAATGAGTGGATAAATAAATTGTGGTGTATATATACCATGGAATACTAGTTAGCTATAAAATGGAATGGAATAATGACATTTGCAGCAACTTGGATGGAATCGAAGACCATTATTCTAAGTGAAGTAACTCAGGAATGGAAAACCAAATATCATAAGTTCTTGCTCATATGTGGGAGCTAAACTATGAGGATGTATAAGTGTAAGAAAGATACAATGGATTCTGGGACGTCGGGGAAAGGGTTGGGGGAAATGGTTGGGGGAATAAAGGTCTACACGTAAGGTACAGTGTGCGCTGCTTGGATGATGGGTGCACCAAAATCTCAGAAATCACCACTCAGGAACTTATTCATGTGACCAAACACTACCTGTTCCCCAAAAACCTATTTTAAAAAAAATTGGTCTTAGGTCTATGGTACACCAGGGATACCTGATAGAATTAAAAGGAAAATGTTTCCAGCCAATTCTACACAGACTCGCAAATAAAGTCTTGCTAACGTTGAACTAAGAATCTAAAATCACAAGTAATCTCCCAAGAGACTAAAATTAAGCACAAAACAAACAGCAGAACTTCAAATAACTTGACAATTTGATTATTTATTTCAGTTTCATCAATAATTTGATGATTTAGAACATAAAAGAAAATCCAAACTACAAGGAATAAAAAATACACTTAAAGGAGTGAGCAGAATGGAAAATATAAAATTAGATCTCCACCTTAATCCTACACAAAATAAACTCCAGATATATTAGTATCTAAATGTGAAAAAGCAAACTTTAAAACTTTTAAAGAAAGCATAGAAGAAGATGATATGTCATTGGATAGGGGGAATTTTCTTATAGAGGACACAAAAACTATAAGCCATAGAGGAAATGACTAATAAATTTGAATTTTATTAAAATGAAATAAATATGTGAAAAAAGGGTACTATAAAGAAGAAAATAAAACACAGCCTGGGGGAAGATACTTGCACCTTATATAAAAATAAATCTCATAAATTAATAAGAAAAAATGGTCAATCCAACTGACAGGGGTATTTACAATTTACAGAAGAGGCAATATAAATGGTTAATAAATATATAAGAAGATGCTCCCATTCACAAGTAATCAGGGATTGCAAATAACAACAAAAGTCTGCATGATGAAATACCTATGCATTGTGAATAGGGCATGCGTTGGAACCACTCGTGTGAAGAGAAATTTGGTAGCATTTAGTAAAGCTGAAGTTGTGCTCACTGTCTCGCTCACCCATCCACAAGGAGACAGGTGTGTGGATGTTTATTATTACAGCTCTGTGATAATCAAAACATGGGAACATGCTAATATCCACCAGTGAGCAGTGCATACACACAAAACAAATGGGTTGTTTATGGGCATAAGCACATATTGAGAATAATACCCATCTACTTAAAGGTAGGGATTATCTTGGCAAAGAAGAGAGAGTGAATGGGGTTCTGGTGCCTTCTAAATACAGTCATACATCACTTAACAATGGGGACATTTTCATTTGATTTTTATTTTTTTTGAGATGGAATTTGGCTCTGTCACCCAGGCTGGAGTGCAGTGGCATGATTTCGGCTCATTGCAACCTCTGCCTCCCGGGTTCAAGAAATTCTTTTGCCTCAATCTCCTGAGTAGCAGGGATTACAGGCACCTGCTACCACACCCAGCTAATTTTTGTATTTTAGTAGAGACAGGGTTTCACCATGTTAGTCAGGCTGGTCTTGAACTCTTGACCTCAGGTGATCCGCCTGAGCACTTTGTCTCCCAAAGTACTGGGATTATAGGTGTGAGCCACTGTGCCTGGCCACAATGAGGACACTTTCTGAGAAGTGTGTCATTAGATGATTTCGTTATTGGGTGACCATTGCAGAGTGTGCTTACAGAAACCTAGAAGTATAGCCTATTACACATCAAGGCTATAAGATATCGCCTATTTCTGCTAGGCTACAAACTTGTGCAGCGTGATACTGTACTGAACCCTGGGCAATTGTAACACAATGGTGAGTGTTTGTGTATCTAAACATATTTACACATAGAAAAGATACAGTAAAAATATGGTATTATAATCTTATGGGACCAAGGTGATATATGTGGTCTGTTGTTGACCAAAACATTACGTAGTGCATGGCTGTAATTGTATTTCTTAAAAGATTATCTGAAACTAATTAGGCAATATGTTGAGGCAGCATTTACGTAATCTTGATGGTGAGTGCATAGGTGTCTGTTAACTTATTGTCTGCATGTTTGAAATATTTTATAATTAAAAATAAAATTTAGAAAAATGTGGCATTCAGGCACTGATTGCTGTAAATGAAACCTAAAACTATCCACAGAGCTTTAAATGTTATTAGAAGAATAGGTTCACTGATTCAATAAGTATTTATTGATTGCCTTCCATATAGTAAGTGTAGTGCTAGGTGAACATGAAACATTAATTGAACTTTGCCCTTGGATTCACCTGTGAGCCATATTACAGCTGGCAATGATTAAGAAGGTCCTTGGAAGTCCAGGTTAGTGTTACCTCATGCTGAATTCTGCTCTATATTAGGCCATCTTGTAGGACCTTTCCAAGTATACTTTATCTTGATATAAGGCTGGAAGAGCCTATTATAATATCTAATAAGACCTAGCATAACTTACAGAATTCTAGGCATAGCCCTAAGTTTTGTATGCATTATGTCTTTTTATCCTCACTACAACTTTATGAGGTAGGTACTATCATTACCCTCATTTTATAGATAAAGAAACTGAGGCACAGGAGGTTAATTAATTTAAATCACCTAGCTTACTAGTAGAGCCAAAATGTTGACTTTGTCAACTTAACACCAGCGCACCTCACTCTTAAAGTCTCTTCGGGTCTGTCTGTCCTTGTGTAGTTACAGCTGGACAGTTAACTGTAAGTTCTCTGGGCAATGCTTCAGGTCACCTGTTGTATGTGTTACGGAAGAGCAGGTTGCTGGGTCTGGAAAAGACCCTTAAAGATCGCCTAGTCCAGTGGAATGGTGAAGTGTGAGCTTCATGAGAGCAGGAGGTATCTTCATTCCATCATTGATGAGTCCCCCTGCCAGTTACATAGTAGGAGCCCAGTAAGTATTCGTTGAAAAAAATGAATGTTTAATAATTTTCTTTTTTTAAGCTTTTTTTCCCCCCAAATATCCAATATTAAACAGATCAAAGCAGAGATGCTCTGCTTAAAGTTTTTAAGTGGAGGTGGGGCCCAGAGTTCCACAATCTAGAGCCTGCTGTGGAACTATCCACAGCTTGAAGGCTACTCATCTAATCTAGATCCCTGCATTTCAGATGAAGATGCTTGATGTCCAAGGAGATTTAGTGTCCTATCAAAGACCACTTAGCTAAGGAGGAACAGAGCTGACTTCTGATGCTGAGTCCCAAAATTCTTTCCCCCATCACAACATAAGTGGGTAGCCTGGTCCCCAGACTGCTTGCAACTGAGAATATATGTACAGGAAAAAGACAATTCCTTGGTATACAGATGGTTATGTAATTCAAGTTACTCAAGGACAACCTTAATTTACGTGCAATGAGCTAAACAAAGATTTTCTGTCTCGTAAATTAAGAACTAGTAATTGTATTGTCTACTACCACATCCCATGAAGTACTGCTAAATTCAGAGAATGCTTTGTTGGTTTTGAAAGATACCAAGATCCATTTTATTGCTTGCTTGAAGATTTTATTTTATCTCGGAAGGGAGATTTTGACACTTTTGCCATCCTCCAGCCTTTCCCCCTTCCTCCAAGAACCTTTCACCCCACCTGCCTTGCCATGATGAAAACATTACAGGAAACTGAGCAAGGGGTTGCTTGGGAGAAACCTGTGTGAGAATGTGTGCCCTTGTTTGGGGATGAGAGGGTGTCTACCAGCATGGACACTCATCCAATGATCTCTTCTAAAGGCACACTCCCTATTCTTTTAGGAGTATATTAATCATTTTTACGCTATCCTGACTCCTAATCACAGGTGTTTCCAGTGTTGTCAAAACAGTGCCTGCCTGCATCTGTTTTCTTCAATTGGCCTGGGTTCCAGGGAGTGTTTGTGAGAGAGGAGAGAACAAGAGATTGACAGTCTTGTGTTGACATTTTGTGGCTGTTTGGAAATGAAAACAATCCAGGTCTGATGTTGTAATTCCTCCTTTTATGGGCAAAAAGCAATGTCTCAGCATGAATGAGCATAACTAAACTCACTAGGACACACCCCAGACACACTGTGTACTCCCAGTACACTCACCGTGCTTTTAGTTACTGCTGTTGTAGAACGAAAGGCAGAAAAGGCCTTTTATTGAACCAAAGAATCAAGAATTCTTTTGGTTCTCCACACCCAAATCTCCTACTCCAATGGAATGAATAAAACGTCAAAGAGAAAAAAAAAATCTTGATTTTTATTTAATATATATCATATATATGTATCTTTTCTTTTTTCTTCTTTTCAAATTGTAGTATTAATTACAACTCAATCTTTAGTTATGTAAGTAACAGATTCTCATTGATAAATATGAAAACAATATAAACAAAGCTTCTCTTTGCCTATTCCCCTAATCCGACACTGTTCTTCATTGTATGTCATTATTATCTCTCCGTTGCACATACCTCCAGGCTTTTTCTAACCATTTACATTCATATATGTCTGTTCACATATAGGAATGCATATATTTATTTGGTGGGAATTTTTGTTTAATGCATAAATGGTTTCATATGGTACATATTTTATTATGACTAGCTTTTCTAACTTAGGTATTGCACGTATTCTTCATATCCGTACATATTCATTGATCTTATTTGCTTTAAGAAAAGTATAATATTTGATAGAATGGATATATGGAAATTTAATTATTTCCCAAATGATGAAAAATTGCATTATTTTCAATTTTTCACAATTACAAGCAATACTGTGATGATTTTGTTGTACTCATCCTTTTAAGCACGTGTCCCATTGTTTTCTCTAGAATAGATAGGAAGAAGTGAGATTTATGGGTTAAAGGGTAACACTTGCTTTTTAAAAGCAACAATAAAAACTATCTAACTGTCTTGGCTTGAGCTGCCATAACAAAATATCATTGACTATGTGGCTTAAATAACAGATACTCATTTCTCACAGTTTTGGAGACTGGGAAGTCCAAGATCAAGATGCCAGCAGATTTGGTTCCTGGTGAGGGCCTGCTTCCTTGCTTGCAGATGGCCACCTTTTTGCTGTTTCCTCACATGGTAAAGGGAGAGAAAGCTCTGGATTATCTTCCTCTTCTTATAAGGACGCTAATCCCATCACGGAGAGGGCCCAACTTCATTTAAATCAAATTACTTCCCAAAGGCCCCACCTCCAAAAACCATCACATTAGGGGTTTGGGTTTCACGTATGTATTTTGGGGGTACCCAAACATTCAATCCATTTATCTATTTATCAATCTAGTTATCTGAATAGGTAATAAATTCCTATGCAAACAAATTTCAAAGTCAAGATCAAGTGGAATCATAAATCTAAAAGCAGGCGGAAAAAAAATGGTGGATTTAAATTTAACTATATCAATAATCACATTAAACATAAATGTTCTAAACACTTTATTAGAAAACATAGATTGTCAGACTGGAATGAAAGAAAATAACAAGACTTGACTCTATGCTACCTATAAGAAACATACTTTATATCTACAGATAGATTAAAAGTAAAAGGAGAGAAACAAACAGTAATCAAACACTAACAAAATGAAAGTTAAAGTGCTTAATAACAGACAAACTGGACTTAAGAACAAGAAATTATTACCAGGGATGAATGGGTATTACATTATACTAAAGAATTCATAAAGAAGACGTAATAATCCTAAATGTGTATGCATCAAACAAAGTAGCTTCAAAATACATGAGACAAAAATTGACAAAATTGAAAGGGTAAATAGACAAATCCAGTTATAGTTGGAGTCTTTAGCACTTCTCTCTCAGTAATCAAATAGAAAAAACAGGAAATTACTAAGAATGTAGCTAACCTAAGCAACTCTGTCAACCAACTTGACCTAATTGACATTTAGAGAACGCTTTACTCGGCAACAGTGGTACCTCAAAAATGTTAAAAAAAAAAGTTAAATCTTCCAAGGTATGCCCTCTGACCATGATAAGATTAAAGAAGAAATCAGTAACAACAAAAAAAATCTTTCAAATCCCGTAATATTTGGATATTAAACAACATGGTCTAAATAACTCATGGATCAAATAGGAAGTCCCAGAGAGATTGGAAAACATCTTGAATTGGATAAAAATAAAGATTCAGAAGGTCAAAATTTGTAGTACAGCTAAAGCTGTACTTGGAAGAAAATATGTAATATTAAAAGCTTATGTCAGAAAAGTAATTGGAACACTCAAAAAACTGAAAGGAGCACTGGAGAAACAGAATCACAACAAGCAAGAACAAGGTATGAGACCTGCCCAAGATGTTGTTACATGAAGGTAAAGGAGACTTCGCTGTGGTGAAGGTATTTATTCACATTGGTGACAGTACTTAGTTACAGTCAACAAACTCCACTCTAGACAGCTTTAAAAGAGGAATTTTCTTCAGGGATATAGAAGGCTCATAGAACCACTGATAAGGTTAAAGAATCAGACTCCAGGCTGAACTCCACAGACCTGACTTCAAAAGCATTTCTGCCTCTGCCACAATATAAAATGAATAAATAAGTAAACAAACAAATCAGGAAGGCACCACAACTTCTGGCTTCAAGACTCTGTTTCTGCTGAGAGAGGCCAATGAATGCTCCATGTCCTACCCTTTTAAAATAAAGTTAGTTTTAAATCAACATTTTTGGTAGATAGTTTATTTGTGCAACCTGAATTGTACATCCTCATCACTGAGGCATGAGAAATGGCAACATATGGTTGTTGTTGTTTTTGATTCTGCATTGGAAAAACTGGATTTAAATTATGGGAAATATTAGAGTGTGGAAGAATGTTTAATAGGTTTGGGGCAACACCAAATGACAGTACTGACTATAGTTATCATTGGAAAAAATAAATCATTTTATGTTAATTCATATTGAACTCAGACTGTGCAAAAAACTGGTTGAAGAAATACATAGCTTTCAACTACAACTTATTTTTGTCATTTAAAATATATCTATATCTGGCCAAGCACGGTGGCTCATGCCTGTAATCCCAGCACTTTGGGAGGCTGAGGCAGGTGGATTGTTTGAGGTGAGGAGTTCAAGACCAGCCTGGCCAACATGGTAAAACCCTGTCTCTACTAAAAATACAAAAAAAAATTAGCTGGGTGTGGTTGTGGGTGTCTATCATCCCAGCTACTCAGGAGGCTGAGGCAGGAGACTTTCTTGGAGGTGGAGGTGGAGGTGGAGGTAACAGTGAGCCAAGATCATACCACTGCACTCCAGCCTGGGCGACACAGTGAGACTCTATCTCTAAAATAAATAAATAAATAAAAATTAAAAAATTAAAAAATATATATATCAGTTACACATAGACTTACTTCAGTTAGTGGCTGTGTAATATTTCACCATGAGGATGAGCTCTCTATCATTAAGTCCTCTAATAATAGAAATTCAAGTTGTTTGCTATCTTTTACTATCTTTCTTCAATAGCAAAAGATATTTTTTTAAGCTGCAATGCAACTCCTGGCACACAAGTGCAAGTATAACAACATCTTCCATGATTATGCCCCTTCTAAATTACAGGCTAGAATCTCTTTGCTTTTTCCTCCTGAGTTAAATAAAAAGATCCTTTTGTTCCTCTCCAGAATGTATGACATAATTTTAAATCAATTATTGAATAAAAGTAACAGCGATAGAAACAGGCTCATGGCAGAGGTAGCTCTCACATCAGCCACCAGCTATGTTTGTGACCTCAGGCAAGTCACAAATCCCTTTGGACTTAATTTCATTACCTGTAAAATGTAAGGGTTGGACAAGGTGGTCTCTGAGGCCCAGCTACTAAACTGCGGTCTTAGTAGTGTCCTTGAGATACGTAGTATTACCTGAACCTTTTATGGGCATCAATGATTATGCCTTTTAGGCATACTGATTTTCAGTTTCTTCTCCCGTCTCCATCCCTTCTCACTTTCCCAACACCAAAAGCAGCACCCCAGGCAGAGCAGATCCTTAGTAAACTGGTTATTGACCAATAGAATAAGCCTATTGAATGAGAGACATAATTTGAATTAATCCATTCATCATCCCAAATAGTCAACCCTGCGCTTTGCTTGTATTTCAGTTCTAGAATGTTATTTCCTAAGAATTTCTATACTTCCCTATGGCTAATGAATGGAACCATCCCTTACTGATTCCATTCTTTTGCAATTGGATTATTTTGTACTGTAAAGTATTGTTATAAAATAAATAATTTTTTCCTTAAATTTGTTTTATTAGTAATGTGCTCTTTAGTCTTTTGGAAAATTTGGAACTCTAAATAATCCAAATCCCTTCATGGAGATCAGGCAAAACCTGCTTGGAAGAGTTTCTCTTTAATGTCTATGAAATGATTTTGTAAATGGCCCACCTTAATTCAGCTCTGTGATTGTGGACAAAAAAGTAGAGCCCCAGGTATTGAACAGACAATGGATTATAATGAGGTAGAAAACCTTGCAGCATGGTGAGAACAGTGTACACTTCATTGGGCAAATCACATTCTGCCTCACTAAGTGTGTGGCCTTAGGGTAGTTACCTTACCTCTCTGGGCCTCTTGGCGGGGCTATTGTGAAATTTAAACAAGTATATGTAACATGTCTGTCATATGTAACCCCCCCCACAATGATAGTAGTTGTTAATATGATTACTCACGCAGAATGAAGTTGATGAATACAGAAGGCATTCTAGAATAACTGGTGTTGAAATGGTAGGCTAAATGCAAAGCCACGGTGAAGAAGGCAGGACAGGCTGGACCAAGTGTAAGGAACTACCCTCTAGCTTCCACAAAGCCAACTGAATGGAATCTCCTGCTGTCAGCTCACCAGATGCAATCTCCACAAGTTTATGTAAAAGCTGGTTGTGCTCTAATTTGGTCCATTAAAAAATTGTCCATTGTCTCCTGGAGTGATTTTTATGCTGAAAACATCATCTGGCTGTTCATGCAGAGGTATATGCAGTGTGTCTGGGCTGTCTTGGAATGTGCCTCTTCTGTTACCACATTCAGAGCATCACTTCCACATTCCCTCCTCTCCAGCCCAACTGCTGCCTTGTCTCTGACTGTTTTCCACTGTTCCCTGACTCTTGCATTGGTCTTGCCTGGAGCCTCACTCCTCTATGAGCTATCTTTAATCTGGCTACCAGAGTTATCGCTCCACTGCCTCTCTGCTGTCTACAGGAGGAAATCATGTTCTTCTGTAGCACTTACAAAAGCCTCCATCACCTCTCTGCCTGCCTCTACAACCTAATCTCCACCATTTCTTACCATTCTCTCCCCACCAACCCCCGCCCAGTCAAACTCTACTCTCCCAAGAATACTGATCAATTTACATGTCCCAGAATGTTCTATGTTCTGTATTGCACATAGAGTTCCTCCTGTCTGGAATGGCCTCCACAAATGTGTTCATTTGAGAAGCACCTACCAGCTTTCGTGATGCCTTTCCTGGCTCCATTACTCCGCTTAGCTGGGCTCCTCCCCTGCACTCATTCCGTCTTCCAGACAAACCTTGCTAATTCAATTGCCTTACTGCAGTGTAATGCTTTGCCTTTGGCCTCCCACAGTCAGATCACAAGGCCCTGGAAAGGCTCTTTGATAATGAGAACTATAGTGTTTTTTCATCTTTATATCCCTGGGACTTAGAACAACACTTGGCATATAGTAGGTGCTTGATAAATGATGGTACCTGCTCTCTGTATCAGTTGGGAATGAGTTTGGCTGCAAGTAACAGAATACCTGGCTAAGAGTATTTCCCACAGAAATAACACAGGGAGTTGTTTCCTACAGATAACAAGATTTCTGGAAGCAAGTAGTTGCTGGTGTTGGCTTAGATATTCACTGATGCTATCAGGGGCCCTGGTTCTATCCTTCCCCTTTCAATCTATTCTCAACACAGCAAGCCAGAGTGATCTTAAAGTGTCAATCAAATCTTGTCACCCTCTCCTCCAACCCTCCAATGATGGGCTCATCTTGCTCAGGGGAATAACCACAGTCCTTAGATTAGCCTCCAATGCCCCACCCAGGGTGAAGACCTACTTTTCTTTTTTCCATAATACTTATCACCATGTGACATATTATATCCTTTACTTGTATGTTATATATTGTCTTTTTCTCCTTTTACCACTGAAAATAAACTCCAAGGAGGCAGGGGATTTCATGTCCTTTTTTTCACTGCTGTGTCTCTGGCAACTAGAGTAGTGCCTGGCACATAATAGACACTCAGTAAATATTAGTTGAATAAGTAAATGAATGGCTTTTTCTGCCTTACCTCCCTTCCAGTCTAGGCTTTGTCTTCATCTCTGTTGCTTCATGGCCACATGATGGCTGCTGCTTTCCAGACATCATCTCTAAGTCCAAGGCAAAAAGAATTTGGGGAAGAGTGGTGCCAGACACATGGGTCCCTCTTTATCACATAAGCAGAGCTTTCTCAAGAATCTCAAGCTGACTTTAGTTTATATTTATTTGGCTTGGGTTATGGCACAAGCTACCAGCAGCAGTGAGAGAAGCTAGGAAAGCAAGCAGGTAACTGGGCACATTACTGCCTAGAGCAAAACTGAAAAGAAGAGAAGGTGTTGGACACGGTATAACTAACTGGGTCTGCTGTGAAATTGCTGAAGGAAAAACTCATTGGGAACAAAATGAGAAATGTACCACCTTCTAGAATCATCTCTGCATCACATCCCTTCTTCTCCCAGATGACCTGCCCTTGACCACTGGAGGAACATGAAAGGCGCAGGCAGCCTGTGGCCTGAGGCTCAGAGAGTACAACAGAGACCTTAGTGTCTGCTCCCTTGTCTGCTCCAGAAGGCCAGCATATAATAGCATTCAAATAATTGCATCTCTCAGGCTCGCAAGCATGCTTAGCATTGTTCAGGCAAACTGTGCCTTCCTGTGCCTCTGAACTTGGTCACCGCAGATCAGCACTGCCCAGCCTTTGGGTGCTCCAGACTGCACACTGACGAAGAAACTTTGGCAACTGTTAAATTGCCTGCAGATGGGTCCAGTCATGCAGAAACATTCATGCAGTGTCCTCCAGGCCCTTTGTGTGCTTCCCCGGATACGAGAGAGTGGGACCTGGACCCTCACTCTGCCCAGCAGGCCTATACTGCTCTACATCCTCTGGGAAAGTGACTGCAGCTCATTTGAACCTGGAGGCAACCATGTGATGCTGTCCTAGGCTATGGTTCTCCTGACTCACAGAGCAGAAGCCATTCCAGGGATAAGAGGTGCCAGGATCCTGGATATTAGGGCCTGAAGGAATGCATCACCAGGCAGTTCTCTTTAGTTACTCTGGCTCTGACTTCAATTCTATCATGATGTTTGTCACCAAGTTCTTCACTAGGTGAGGGGTCCCATGAGGACAGAGACTGTGTCTTTCATCTGTTTTTACCTCTAGCACTTAGCACACTGCCTAGTACCATAGCAAGTGCCAAATGAACAGGCACTGAAAGAATGAATGAAAGATTCCCTGAAAATAGAATGTGACAGGCATGTGGACCCGAGAGGTAAGAGGGAGCCTGATGTGCCCTGCGGGTGGCACAATACTTCTCCATAGCCTTTGCATTACAGTCCAAAGATTTTACCCAACTTCGAATATTAAACACCCAGAGATATATTTTTTTCTACTCTTGCTGTCTTAAGCTCATTAATTTTCTTCAAGGTTTTTGCCCATTGTTGCCACTGGAAAGAAAGAGGAAAAATGTTAGCATGTCCATGGAATTTGCAAAGCTACCGAATAGTTTAATAGCCAGGTAAATCAGGGGCAGCTCAAAAATTCCATGATTGCATAATCCTGCCCTAGCTTTTTCATATGAGAATATTTACCACTGAAGGAGTACATTGATCCTTTCTGACCAGCTGTGAGCTTATTAGTCTAATTCACAAGCAACTCTAATAAAACATGATCACTTAAATATATATATATCTTCAGTAGTTAATCTTCCTCTTATTCAATTAAAAATATCATCTCTCATCTTCCCAGATGTGACATCCAAAGGCTGGAAGTCCCAGACCTCGCTAAAAGAGAGAAGACATTTTCCCTATATCATGTGCTGGGCTATTTCCAGGGCTTATAATGGTGAGAAAGAAATCCTCTCCTGTATCCTATGCCAGCCAGTGTCATTCTATCCAAACGATTCCCACACACTCCACCCAGATGAATTGTATTTAAAGAGAATAGATCCTTCACCTGAACACTCTATCTGATTTAGGACTCTGCTTTCTCCTGGCCCATGAATTCAGAGAAAAAGCTACAATTCTTCACAATCATGAGCATCTTTATCCCTGGGAAGTTTGTCAATGTGCTGGAAGAAGGTAGTTGCTTCTCAACGGCTGCCATGTTAGAAATCCATATGGCCAATGTTTCTGCCATTGTTCCTTTCCTGCTGTGAGCAAAAGTGCCTGTGAAGTCTCTGGCTACACATGATTGTCCTGTGTGATACGATGCCATGATCTGGCCATCTCTTACAGTACAGCTTTTCATTCCAAGATAGCCCGTTGTGCTGGCTGTTTTGGATGCAGCTTGGCATGAGCACAGAAAGTCCATACAGCCACCCACAACTTGATCTACTAGTTGTGAACGGAAACTTTTGAACACGTTCCACCAGCTGCACAATGGTACCATTTATGACTTTATTCTCAGGGGAAAACGTTTGCTGTGTGAATAATACCAGGGACTTATGTAAGCTTCTTCATTTTCAGGGAGCTTTATGGGTGTCAGCAAATTCACAGAACACCCTGGTAAGGTAGCAAGGCATTGTTATGTCTTCTTTACAGGGCGAGAAACCAGATCACAGCATCAGATTTTCCCAAGGCCAAAGGGACAATCAGTGGCATGGACTTGTTTCCAGAGAGATCCATGCTGTTCTGCTGGAGAGCACAGACAATTTCCCACTCACAGAAAGTCTCAGTGGGGTTCAATCCTGGGCTTAAAACTTGGGGATTCATACCCTGACTTTCGACAAATCTCCTAAATGTTGAGTACTTTGGGTTTCGTTCAGATGGCTAAAAAGGGCAAGATAAGGCAGGGGTGCCCATCTAGGATGGTGGTGAAGATTTCAGTATGTCCCTTGCCACTGAGTAATTGTCCAATCTATAATTACAAGATCATGGGGGGTTGGGAGGGTGTGGGGGAGCTAAGTATCTATAAAGCCCCATGAGAAAAAAAACTCGCCCTATAATATAGAACAGATTTGTCAATTTCAATTGCTATTTAGGAGATTGAGAAAGTTTTCCCTATCAGCTCCAGGAACATACTAAATACCTGCTATAGTGAATTGAATTGTGGCCTCCAAAAATATATGTCCAAGCCCTCAATCCCAGTACCTCTGACTGTGACCTTATGTAGCAAATGTGTTTTTGCAGGTGTAATTAAGGAAGGATCTTGAGATGACATCATCTAGATTTAGGGTAGGCCTAAATCCAATGACAGCGGTCCTTAAAAGAGAGTGGCAGAGGGAGATTTAAGACACAGATACACGGAGAGGAAGACCAGGTAAAGACAGAGGCAGGGACCGGAGTGATTCAGCTGTAAGCCAACGAACGCCAAGGGTTGCCAGCAGCCACCTGAAGCCAGGAGAGCATGGAATGGGTTCTCCCTCAGAGCCTCCAAAAGGAACCAACTCTGCCAGCACCTTGATTTCAGGCTTCTGGCCTCCAGGACTGTGAGAGGATACATTTTTGTCATGTTTTAGATCACCCAGTTTGTGGCTATTTGTTAGAGCAGCCCCAACAAACCCCCTTCAGCTCCTTCTTCCAGTCTTTAGAGTCTTATGGACTTTAACTCAATTTAAAGCTGTATACACGCCATGCCAAATCTTTCATTTCATTTATTTTATTTTTGTAGAAATGGGGTCTTGCTCTGTTGTCCAGATTGGAGTGCAGTGATGTGATCATAGCTCACTTCAGCCTTGAACTCCTGGTCCAAGCGATCCTCCTGCTTTAGCCTCTCCAAATCTTTTAATTTGTGTGTGTGTGTGTGTGTGTGTGTGCGTGTGTGTGTCTGTATGACAGAGAGAGAAAGAACATTCTAATTCCAAAGTGATTGAAAATTATTCTCCTAGATAACCAATTAGTGAATGAGGAATTGGATTATCTTGACACATCTCACTGTGAAGGCAGCAGGGGCATCTGGAAAGGAGAAGAAGTCAAGAAGACAGTGGAGTGAGTTCAAATTCTGATTGCAAAGAAACAATGCTCATACTCTCTCTTCTCCAGGCCACTGCACCAAGGAGCACACATGGAGCATAGAATATCCTTTAAAAATAATAAGGTAATAACTATAACACAAATTCATTACACAAAATTCAACAATTATTGAGATTCATAATATAGAAAATGACCACCCCTAAAATATATAAGGTACATGTTCCGTTGTTATTTTTTCCCCACTCAACAATGTAAATACTCTCTCTCTCTCTCTCAATCCCCCTAACATTTTAAAACTTGGAATGGAAAGGCCAGACTGGTGCCTACTAATTTTTTGGAGCTAATTCAGCTTGACAGAAGGAATGTTTGCTGAGTGTGCCTGGATGTAAGTCCTGTTTCTTGCAAGCCTTGGGTCAGGCACAAAACCTGCACAAAATACATCTGAGATGAGATTGCTTTTATGGTTAGAGCACAAGTTCAGCAAACCTTTTCTATCAAAGACCCAGTAGTAAATATTTTAGGCTCATAAGCCACAAAGTCTCTGCTGCAACTACTCAGCAATCTGGTGTAGCGTGAAAGTAGCCATAGATGGTGTGCACACGCGTGTGCATTCATGCTGTATTGGCAGTATACTGCTGCATAACAGATTACCCCACACTCAGTGAATTAAAACAACACCCACCGATTATTAATAGTTCTGCAGGTCAGAAGTCTGGGTGGACTTAGCTGAGCTCTTCACTTAGGTTTCACGCTGCTGACACGAAAGCATTGGCTGGCTGGGCTCTCATCTGGAGGCTTCCAAGCTCATTCGGGTTCTTGGAAGAATCCATCTCCTTGGCGTTGTAGGGCTGAAGTCCTGGTTTCCCTGCTGCCTGTCATCAGGGCCACACTCGGGGCTCCTCTGGGCAGCTGATAGTACAGATGTCAGCTCTCTTCCTGGTCAGCTATAGCACATCTCTTTAACTTTTCTTCTGCTACCAGCACAAGAGAATCCTGCTCTTAAATAGCTCATATGACTAGGTTAGGCCTGACTGAGTAATTTCCCTTTTGAAGAGTCCCAAAACAACTGATTAGTAATCTTTTTTTTTTTTTTTTGACAATTGGTAGAAGGTACACATTTTACTAATTAGTAATCTTAATGACATCTGCAAGAATCCCTTGGGCAATAAAATGTAACATAAATCACAGAAGTGATACTTTTTATTCAGTCAAAGGGAGAGGATTATACAAGGATGAGCATCATTGGGGGTCATTTTGGAATTCTGCCCACCACAGCTGGGTTCTAATACAGCTTTATTTATTGACACCGAAATTCAAATTGAATAAATGTTCTTGTGTAACAAAATAGTGCTCTTCTTTGGATTTCTTTCTTAACCATTAAAAAAAGTAAAAATTCTTAACTATTGAGGCTGCACAGAAACAGGTAGAGGCCTGGGTCTAGCCCATGGGCTATGGTTTGTACAAACACTCCCATCTCTCCTTTAAAACATGAGACCGGGAATAATCCCAGGACGTTCAGGTGACCCAGAGCTCAGACTCAGACTGAGCACCTTCCACATTTTCCTCAGGCTCCAAAGCAAAAGCAGTGTATAATTACAAGGGCCATATGCAGTTTAGGTCAATCTAGCACATGTTATCTGATAACTGGACTCCAAAGCCAAGTGAAACTCTCAGTAGTCTTTCCCCGAGATGCTGGGCTCAGCGTCAGCGTTCAGTTCTCCTTAATTACAGGTTGGCTTGTTTGATTGGGCAACAGCGCCCCAGCCAAGATGAATGTCATTTCCTTTCTTGGTAGGTGAAATGGATGAGGTGAGAAAGGCCCCGACCACACCGAGAATTGAATGCATAGTAAACGTAAGGCCATGGAGAAGTCTTAACACAGCTTGGCAAGCTCTCTCACCGATGGGTCCACCCTCTACGTTTTCTGATTGAAAAACACAGAGGGTGGACCCATGTTTATCTGACGGGAAAGATCAGAAAAACTGAGATGGGAAGGATCATGAGATCCTGAGGTGGGAAGGATCATACCGTTGGCTGAGGCTGCATCAGGGGAGTATATTTCGCTCTGGAAAATCTGGGAGAGGGTGTCCCAGCCTGTGAACTACCCAGACCCCTAGGTTCACAGAATACTAGGAAGAGGAGGATCCCAGGGCACACCTGCATCAACTCTTATGTTCTACACGGGAAGAAGCCAGGTCTCTGGCACACTAAATCACTTTCCCAAATTTACCAAGTTAGTTAGAGTGAAGAAAGATCCTATTCATCCCAATTCCCACTGAAATGCCATTTCTGCTCCACATCCCCTCTCCTCCATGTGTCCTGCACTCTAGCACTTTTGTGCTGCTTAGTGTTTTGCCCAGAAGTGTGCCAGAGATTATTGCTCATTTGTTCTCCTCCCGCGGTCATAGCCCCTCCCTGGGCTGGTGTCACCTTTTACTTTGCAATTCAGAATGGTGAAGAAGGTGCGACCTGTCTAGATTTTCAGGTAGCCTTCTCTCCTGATTGCTGTTTCAGATAACACACTCAGGGTGTTGGTAAATAGCTGTGAATCAGAGCCTTGGGGACAGCCTGGTTTGGTGGGTGGACAGTCTGGCTGACGTCATAGCAATCACTGCCTTCAATATCAATGTCCAAGGAAGGTGGGATGCTGTTTCCAAAAGATTTATTTGTGCTTCTCCTAAAACATGGCTAAGTATTCTTTAAAATGGAGAATTCTGATTGTCTTCTGCCATCTTTACAATACCCTAAATCTTTGGGAGAACATGCTTCTTGTTGGACCACATCTTTCCTTGTTCAGCCTGTCCCAGTGTCTCTGGACAGGTTTCTGTTCCCATTCCACATACTCAGCCCTGTCTCCAGGCTTCCTGTCCATCAGCTTGAGCGATCATACTCCAGGAGTCTTAAGTGCTGAGTTCCCTGGTGGGAACTCACTGGACTGCAATGCCCCAAGTCCCTCCTTCTCTCTCTCAATGCCTTGGGATGGGCTTCATGCCAGCTGTGCCCTTCCTGCTGTTCTGCAGCTTGGTACCCCAGTTTGGCTGGCAATTCCTTCCTGGCATGATGGGCCTCTGCTAAGGTCACATTCTTTCACCAACCCAGGGTCCTTCCAGCTCCTCCACCAAAATAGTTCCCTGGTTGTCCTCACTTGTCCCATCTTCAGCAGCAGGGCACTTGATTCTGTGGCATTTGGCACTGCTCACTGGGCTTTCTTTTCACTGTAAGACTCATGCATTAGATCTGTCTGACTATATTCCTAACACTGTCCCTGTGTCCCTATTCCCATCAACTCTTGCCATTCTCCAGCCATTGCTCTTGAAGAATGTGAGACTAATGCCCCTGGATAAGGTCACAGGCCCTATAGAGTTGATGCCATGAAGTTGCCTACGTAGAACTGCCTTCCTGCTAAGAGTTCCAGGATCAAATTCTTCTAGTTGCCTGCTTGGGTGGGTCCTCACCCTCACCCCTGCTCAGGGCACCATCCATGGGAGATTAGAAAGTAACCTCTGTCTACCCCTCAGTCCCCATGTGCTGCATCACTGTGTCCTGAGTGCCAGCTCTGAAAGTCCTAGGACCCTCATTCTGAGGCCCTTCACTGAGTCACTGCCCTCATTCTTCTTTCTCTGTCCACTCTCAGAGCAACTGCATCCACACAGTGAAGGCAGGGCCTGTGCGATGGATGCCAGGCTGTCTTCACATACATTTCTCTTTCTCTTAAGCATCCTGGACCATAAAACCCTAGTGTGCTGCTCCTACTTTGCCAGGAGGACTCCTGTCTCAGCTCTGTCTCCTGAAGACTGACTCTACAGGAGAGATATAAGCATCTCCTGTTGTCTATGCCCAGAGGGGCCTTTAAAAAAATCCTTTTCTTATTTCATAAGGATAAAAATGTTATGTGTGACCAGCCAACAGGCTCTAGACGTGAGCCATCTAGGAAGATGAGGCTTCACCCCTAACTGCTGCCCTCTTTGCAGATTCACTGATGCAGATTCTCATCAGCAGAGATAACGTGTCAAATTTTACTTTCTTCAAGGGTAATATAATTAGAGCAATGTACTTTTGATTTCTAACTTATGAAATTTTATTATAATGTGAAATATGTGCTATCAGAGTGTACATACATACCCTTTTGGAAATATTGGTATATCTCCCTAGGATCTTTCCTTCCTTTATTAGAAAACCAATGCCAGAAAACGTTAGGGAACAAAAGAAAAGCGGGGAGGAATATCAACCTTGTGGGACCCAGGAAGACACAGAAGAAGAATCCCACTGTGAAACTACCTTTCCAGGATAAATAACTTTCTCAGAAATGGGCATGTACTTTGTCTCCAGGCAGATAGCCTGCCCATTACACTTTGTTTTGTTTTGTTTGAGACGGAGTCTCGCTCTGCCTTCTAGGCTGGAGTGCAGTAGCACGATCTTGGCTCACTGCAATCTCCACCTTCTGGGTCAAGTGATTCTCCTGCCTCAGCCTCCCAAGTAGCTGGCTGGGACTACGGATGCCTGCCACCACGTCTGGCTAGTTTTTGTATTTTTTTTTTTTTAAGTAGAGATGTGTTTTCACCATGTTGGCCAAGCTGGTCTCGAACTCTTAACTCCAAGTGATATGCCTACCTTGACCTCCTATTACGTTTTAAATAGGATGTATTTCTCTGTTATGCTGTATATTGCCCAAATAAAAAGTTTTCAGCCCAACCTCCAGAAAAGCTCTGCTTTATCAGCTTTCTGTTTCTCATGCCGTGAATTCGCTATGATTCTTTTGTGCACCAGCCAATCAGTTTTATCACTTGCCATTAGGAGGTCCTTGGGAAGCAATGGTAAAGCTCCCCAGTCCAGAGAACCAGAGTCCATAACTGCAGGCGTGTGGCTGAACTCAGAGCCTCCAACCAGGAGCAGGGAAGGGCCTGTGGGTAGTGAGCGCATTTTTGATATAGGGAGCAAGGCTGGTAGGATTCTGCTAGAGAAAGTGATCACAGGTGGCAGGGCTCACCTTTGAACTTGATTATTTTTAAACTTCACCTCTCCCTGATCCACGATGAGGTCTGGTGAGACTTGTCGTAGTTCCAGAATGATTTCAATTATTCCAGCTCAGCAGAGACAATGAGAGAACATCAGCGTGGCAACTCCACAGATGTGTGGGAAAAGGGATCGTCACCCAGGCCTGGGAGCTCTGCGCAGTTTTGTCTGCCGTGGCTCCACAGTGCCCTTTGCCCTTAACGCTGCACCACCGTACAGCTTCACACAGCTGGCACTGGCTCCGCGGTGGCTAAGGTTGTGCTGCCTAGGGCTGACCTGGAGCACAGAAGAGGAAAGGATGGTATTAACGGCTCCCTTTCGTGTCGGCAGGTTCACTGAAAAAGGAGCAAAGGGCTTAGTCATGTTTAATGCTCCCAAAGCTTACTATGTATCCAGGATATTTTGTGTTACATTTAGTATCTGATTCACGTTTCAATTATTTTAGCAGTAGACAAAGCAAAAGCTGAGTGAATCCCATGCAGTAAAATTCTAAAAGCTTTTCCCAACCTACAGATAGCCAATAACTTTCAGCTTACATTTTACATGAGGAAAAACAAATGTTTCAGTGAAGCGTCCCAAATTCTTAGAAGAATCAGAGATAAGAAGCTCCGGCCAGCAACTTCAGTGTCCCTGGCCCAGTTTAGTGGTTTGTGCCTTGGCAGCGCTCCCACTGACAGGACAGAGGACTCTTTGGGAAGACGGAGCCCATCTGAAAGGCGAGTGTTATTTATAAATTATCTCCAGATGGTCCAGTTCCTACAATTCCTATGTTGCTGAGACTCTCAGAGTGGAAATTTTAATCATAGACTGTTTGAAGTTGATTTGGTCTAAGCAAGGGACACTTTTGAGAGGACTCAAATGACAAAAAGAAGGCAAAAAACTTATCTCTTGGGACTGCTCTCGGGAGACCTGCCCTTGCTTGTGGAGCCTTAGTTAATCACCATTTGTTTTCTGCTTTGCAATTCACAAAGCCCTTTCTCAGAGTTCCAGACAGGCCTCCTCCCTTTACACCTGGCAGGAACTACTGAAAACACCCTCCAGGGAAAGAACCACACTGAATATTTAATTTACTTTTTAGAACACCTAATACACATTATATGCATAGATAGTATGTAAAAGGCAGAGGGTATGTATTACAGCTCGGGTCCTACCTGTTTCTATTAAGCACGTCCCTGCATCAGGAATGATTGTCTGATCTATGCTTTTCCCTTTCTTCCTTCCTTCCTTCCCTCCCTCCCTCCCTCCTTCCCTCCTTCCTTCCTTCCCTCCCTCCCTCTTTCCTTCCTTCCTTTCTTCCTTCCTTCCCTCTTTCCATCATTCCCTCCTTCCTTTTTTCCTTCCTGCCTTCTTGCCTTCCTGCCTTTCCCTCCCTTGCTCCCACCCTCCTTCCTTCATTCCTTCCCTCCTTCTGTACTTCAATCTTTCTACCAGTCAGTCCTTCCATTATTTCTTTCATTGATCCAGCAATTGTTTATGAAGAACTTACTAGGTACCAGGGACTGGGGTTAGGTATAGCTCAGAGTTCAGAACACACTTCAGATCTCAGTGGAGAAGGAAGTAGCATGTGAGGCCTCCCCACCACTCTGCAGAACCTCATGAATTCCAGCCCTTGGCAGTCCACGTATGCAAAGGAAGAAACCCTTGCCATGCTTACACCTACCCATGGGGAATGCCAGCAAGACCCCGGGGAAAGATCATCTGCCCACGGTTATGAAATTAAATGTGCCCTTGGGTTGGGGGTAGGGGTTCTCTTGGGCCTGTAAACATCATCTAGCTGCTTTAACAAACCTTTTCTGGAACCTCCCTATCATGGTACGTCTTCACATCTGAGCTAACTTCTCAGTTTTCAGGCTATCTTTTCCTTTACTTTCAGCTAAAAGCAACATACTAGGTGCATGCCTCAAACAGATGATACCATAATTCAGGAGCTGACAAATTATAGGCCTATGAACAGCTGTCTGTTTTTGTAAGTAAAGTTTTATTGGAACACAGCCTCCCCATTCTTTCAAGTCCTGTCTTTGGCTGCTCTTGCGTTACAATGGCAACACTGAGTAGTTGTGATGGAGACCAAATGGCCCACAAACCTAAAATTCTGCTAACTGGCCCTGTAAGAAAAGATCGCAAACCTTTGCCATTCTTGAACGTGATCATTCCTTCTGTTGTTGGATATTGCTTTTCTAAGTTTCTCCAAAAATTATCTTTTTAAATAAGGTTTTAAACCTGTCACTTGGCCATATTCTTGCATATAAAACCAAATGTTATATATCAGAAAAGAGTCCCAATTAGAAAATAAATAATGCAGGCATGGAAGTAATTTACAATAATCTTCCAGATCACCTGGGATCTTATTAATCTGCCAAAGGTTGCGGTCAATGCGTGAGATTACATTGTCCACATATAAGTGAGTACAGGTGATCGTAATAACGAATTCAAAAC
Organism: Cacajao melanocephalus; assembly: GCA_963573385.1. NCBI lineage: Eukaryota > Metazoa > Chordata > Mammalia > Primates > Pitheciidae > Cacajao > Cacajao melanocephalus. The sequence continues at coordinate 19,247 of CAUYLG010008450.1, read as the reverse complement.
TACGGCCTAATCCAGGAGAAGAACAAGAAAAAATAGTTTTATTTCCCCCCTCATTGTAAGTTTAAATCAGCCAAACTAAACTTCCTCTTGGGCTGAAAGATGTTGGTGGAACTCACATGGCAATGAATATTATTACAGCTGAGGGAGAAAGGGCCTGAGATGAGTTTCCAGGAGGCCCTCCCTAAGCACCCTTGCTCCAGAGGACTGCAAAGCAAGTGCTGGGGAGATAATGACTATTCGTTAAATGAGGCAAGATCAAAGTCTGTCATGTAAACAGAGCCAACTGTATATTGATATTTTGACTTGTTGCCATATTCTCTCTCTCTCCTAAAGAAGAAAAACATGCTTCTTGTTAGAAAGTTCCCTGAGAGGGCTGAAGTTCCCATCCTTTAAATTCTCCCCGTGGCAGGCAGTGCTGCAGTTAATTAAAACTGCGGCTGCACAGGTTGCAGGAAGGAGCAAATAACCTTTTGAACTTTATGGGAATTTCAAGAAACAGCTCCCCCAGCCACACATTTCTTCTTGCTTCTTTAGAAGCTGCTCACAAGCCTTCCTCTTGGTGAAGAAAGAGCAAGATGTTCACATCTCCTAAGTTTTTGGGGGGCTTCCAGATTGTCCCCAGATCAAAACCTGCCAAACAAACTGGCAAGGTGCATAGTGATATGAACAATCTTTGCGGATGAGCCGAGCCTGGTTCTTTTGTCAGGGGGAGTCATCTAGGACTAGCTTGGCATCCTGGACAGAGTCCAGTGTAAACAGCCCCTGAAGGCAATGATCCATAAATGCCCAGGATCTGGTGATGCTCTACAGACACACACACACACACACACACAGACACAGACACAGACACAGACACACACACACACACACACACACACACACAATGCCAAGAGCAGAGAAAACATCACCACCGAACTCTCGGGAAAGCAACTTGACTGCAACATACTAAACTCAGAGTGTGGACAATTAGAGACGGAACGTTTCAACTTTATGAATATTCAACAGGAACCAATAAAATTGTTTTTGGAAAGCTCCCATTTACAACTTCCAGCCCATTCCACAGTTATCTTCTTTCCAAAACATCTGATATGGGAGCCTTCCACTTCCTTTCCCAAAGAACACTGGATGTGTGCTAAGTTTTCCATCTCAACCATGTAACACAGTAACTCTTGCTCCCTGTTTCTTAACTGAGAGATATCAACATCTGTGCCTAAGAAAGTTCTCAGTTTATTGAAGGGTTTTAACTTTTATAATAATTAAAGTAATATGAAAATTTATAAATAACTGAAGTAAATTTTTCAACTGAGGAAAGAACAGTTAAAAGTTGGACACCTTTCCTTTTGTTAACTTGAAAGACTTTTGATACGTTAGTCACTATCTCATTATAATTGTGACATATTGCTTTTTCAATGAGTAGAGAGAAGTTATTATTTATCTGGAATTAGGTGAAGTTCAAAGTGATTAAATGATTTATTAAAGTTGCATTGTTTTCTTGTTAGCCATGTATATGGTTATTATTCTATGCTACTAAATCTTTTCAAAAGACAAAAGCTTACAAAAATTTAGAAAATCACTCGTTTCATAACTTATAAAAGAAAAAGACTCAATCAAACAAAGACAAGGGCATAATTTGTCAGGAAGGTGTGGGTTTAACTGTCAGAGCTACATAACTAGAAGGATGCTTCGAGAAATTTACCTGACCCTCTGAACCTCATTTTCTCATCCACAAAATGGGGATAATAACATCTACCATGCAAAATTGTTGTGGGAATTGGAAATGAAACATACAATGTCCTTGGAATATGGTGGACCCACCACAAATGGTAGTTATTCACATTTTGGAGTGAATGGCATTAAGGCATCAGGTGTTCGGATTTTATATATGATTTAAAATATTTATTATAGATTATGTTCTATTGTAAACATTCATCTCTTTATAGACTTACACTGCCCAATAAAAAGTGCATATATCATTTGCCATGTAAATAATTTCTATTATCAGACATATAGGTAGTTTCCTATCTTTACTCTTACAGATAATGTTGTGATGAAAATCTTTATGCATGGCTGGGCATGGTGGCTCAGGCCTCTAGTCCCAGCTACTCAGGAGGCTGAGGCAGGAGAATCCCTTGAACCCAGGGGGCAGAGTTTGCAGTGAGCCGAGATCATGCCATTGCACTCCAGGCTGGGTGACAAGAGTGAAACTCTGTCTCAAAAAAAAAAAAGAAAGAAAGAAAGAAAAGAAAGAAAAGAAAATATTTATGCATAAAGCTTCATCCACATTGAATCCTTAGGATCAATTTCCAGAAGTAAAATTTCTGGGTCAAAGGGAATGAAAAGTCTAAAGGCCCATGATTTTTGGGGCCAAATTTCTTTCTAGAGAGATTCTGCCAATTCTCATGAGCATCAGCAGTGGGGGGAGGGTCGTCTCACCTCACTTTCACTGGTCTCTGTTTCTGTCATTCCAGAAATCTGTGCGAATGTGATTGCAAAAAGAGCATCTCCTTCGTTCTGATTTACATTTCTTTGGTTGCTAGTGAGGTTGACTCCAAATATTTAAGTTCAATTGAAAATTAATTTTTTTTTCCTATATTTTGAGGGTCTTGGTTTTTTTCTCCATAGATTTGTATGAGTTCATTGTTTATATGAACAATGTTAACCTTGCTGAGGGACCCAGCCACCTAAATCAAATGGGCAGGGACAAATAAGACGGAAATGACTAAGGAACAAGTATAGGGGTCACTGGTGACATCCTAGGCTCTCAGTAAAACTGAGCCCCATGATTTCCTTAAACCCTCTGAAGGTATAGGGCACTCAGAAAGTGAAAAAAGGGGAAGAGAGTCAGGTCACTAATATTTGTTGAAAATTAAATATGACTATTTATTTAATATCTTATACATGACATATGTACTGGGCAAGGACTACCTGTGCCCGTCTTTGTTCTAAATGCTGGGGATATTACAATGAAGATAACAGACGGGGTCTCCACTTTCATGGAGCTTATTTATCAAATGTTTCTTGAATGTCAGGCACATTTTTAGAGGCCTTCTCATCCATCACCTCAAGAGCTCTATGTGGTATTGTTATTTCCTATTTTCAGATAAGAAAATTGAGCCTCAGTTGGGTTGGTTTAGAGCAGAGATCAAGCAGTTTAGTACTGGAGACTAATCTGAACTCAGGCACTCAGGCTCCAGAGCCCACAGGTTTCACTATCCTAATATATAAGATAAAAGCTCAAGTACAGGCAGTCTTTGCTTCGCACTGTAGTGCAGGACCATAAGAATAACCATGCAGGCCAGGTATGGTGGCTCACACCTGTAATCCCAGCATTTGGGGAGGCCCAGGAGGGCGACTCATCACTTGAGTACGGGAGTTTGAGACCAGCCTCAGCAAGATGGTGAAAGCCGGTCTCTACAAAAAATATAAAAATTAGCTGGGCATGGTGGCATTTACCTGTGGTCCCAGCTACTCAGGAGGCTGAGGTGGGAGTATTGCTTGAGCCTGACACGTCAAGGCTGCAGTGAGCTGGGATGGCACAACTGCACTCCAGCCTGGTCAACAGAGTGAGACCTTCTTTCAAAAAAAAAAAAAAGAAGACTCCACGTAGAAACCTCACAAAGCAATCTTAATAATCACAATGGTCCCATTACCTTTAGAAATGTTTGTCAACACATTAAAAACTCTCTATTGGTTATAAATTTATAAGGAAATAAAAAAACAGTAAAACAAATATTTATTTAGCACACTGTAATTTTACAGAGGAGAAGTATTGAGAATTGCGTTATTTCTTTGTAAAAAACTTACCAAGAGTAGTTTGAGCAGTGCATTCTGTATTCTTTCATGAAATGCTCAGTCAAGCGTTGCCACAAGAGGAGACAGAGGAGAGGCTCAGGAAAACAAAGTGTTTTATACTCACAGGTCCTAGAGACAGGAGGCACACCACACCACAGGGTAGCCTCAGGGTGGTCAGGAGGCAGAAAGCAGGGCACAGAGAAAGCCGAGGCCACAGCCTTTATTGACATTTCCTAGCAGGGCAAGGGCAATTTAGGACTGGCTGGTTTGAATCATTTTGGCAGGCGGTTACCTATGAGGGTGGTCTCCAGCTAGTTGCCTGGTACCTGGCCTTTGGTTGACTAAGGCAGAGGAATATTGCCTCTTGGGGTGCATAGGCTGGGAGGGCCAGTCTCTGCCCTGCCAGACAGGTTTTTAAGATATCAAAACTCAAAACATACAGAAAATAAAAAATATAAATAATACAGTGTTGTCTTTTTGTCATATAACTTACAGTACAGTTCAAATATATTTTCTATGACTTGGTAAATTGTTACTCTCCTTTCTAAATTTGAGTGAGCACCCAACATTTAATCCTTTGCACTTTTAATACCATGAAATAGCTCTGAGAGTTCCTTTAATGTGATTTTTAAAATTTAAATTTAAATTTTGTTTGTTTGTTTGTTTGTTGGTGTCACTTCCTCTGGGACATCCTGGTCCTTTTCCTCACTTTCCTCACTTATGTTGATAAGGTCACCTTCACTAACTTCCTCTGGCTGTCCATCTGGAGTCTAAGATGCCCGAATGTTGACATCCCAATCTCAGTTATCTCTTCTCAACTCCATTTATGTTCGATTTGAATCCCACTCCCTGCGTTTTCAATTTTCATTTATTTGCTTCACTTTCATTTTTGCTGGCCACTTCCCTCCACTGATCATCCATTTGTGTAAGATGTCACATGGGTTATCACTGGAAGACAAGGAAGCACAGCGACATGCTTTGCTGTCTGTGTGTGAACCAGTAACAGTGTGTGGTGACCATCACTGGCAGACTTTGAAAGAAGTGACGTGATTGGTCACTGACTGATCATAGGGCTCATATTTACAAAAGCGATGTGTGTCCTTAAGAGTCAGCAGTGAAACCTGTGCTTCATGTAAGTACTGACAGTTCATAGACCAAGGTGAAGGAAATCTGAACCTTGCCTTTGTGGGGACTGCATCTGTTTAACTAAACTGACTAAATGGTCATGATTGAAATTCAAACATATTGGAATCTGGCAAAGGGAAGACTATCCACTTCTTGGTACTGAAACTTGCATAACTATAACAAGGAAACGATAGCACATTTTAAAGAAGACAACATGGATTTTATTTTGCCAAGTTGTTTTTTTCCACTGTGTAAAACAGCAGGGTGTGGCCACAGCAAGCCCTATTGTTTAATCATTCAGTTGAAAACTCAGCCCACACGTCTCTCCTCACCCAATGGACCTGCTCTTTTAGGATAATTCCATCTAGCTCACAAAGCAGTATTGAAGATATTTCCTGTCTTCATGCAAAACACTTCCATCCTCTCCCTGCCCAGGGGAGGAAATGGAAAGAGAAGGCTTATCCATCACAACAGGATATAGAGCTGTGGACCTGGTCCTACCCCATGTCTCCGATTTAATGTGCAATCCAAACCCAGGCACAAATCTAAGCAATATACCATATGTGCAGGCCTCAGGGGAAATTAGAACAAGCCTGAAGGAAGTTAGGCGAGATAGCAAGCCCAGAGACAACGTATATTCTTTGCTACACATTCCATTTCCTTTGAGGCCTGGTTTCCATGGGTTTCTCTGTATGTATCCGTGTGCATGCATGCTTGGGAGGTTGGTTATGAAGGGCACAGGAGTCTGCATCGGATTCATCCTCGTGCATATGTGATTACAAAAGTGAGAAGGGGAATATCAGGAGGAGGAGGTGCATGAAAAGGGGAGAGTGAGATGCAGGCAGGATCATCCGGAATGCACACTAAGGTCACCATGGTCGGAAAGGAGTGTAGACACTGTAGTAAGGAGAACAGTGTCTTAGTTTGGGTTTCCTGGAAGTTGGTCCTGAATACAAGCAGTTAATTTGGGGAGTAATCGCAGTAAGACCAGGAAGGTGTGGAAATGAACCAAGGATGACGGGGAAGCCAGACAGATATGCCAGGGACAGGTTATTAATGCAGACACTTGGGGCTCAGTCACCCTGGAGACCTCTGTGCGGTGATTCGGAACATGCCACTGAGTCATCTCACCCAAGGAATGAGAAAGCTGAGGTATTTACACAGCAAATCACATCTTGGTTGAGGGCTGCTTGCTGCCTATTCCTTTCTCAGCCCTTGTGGCCAGCCCTGAATGCAGAGCTCAGGAGGCCAGGGGGAGCCTAGAGGCAGAGACTCACAAATTCTTACAGTACAGGGCCATCTGGAGTGCACAAAATGGGGAGTAGCCACAGGGACCGGTAGGGCACCAACAGGGCCTGCTGTGAGGTTCTGACTGTGGTCCGGGCACTGTTGTAAGCACTTTGCATGTGTTAATGCATGCAATGCTCACAACAAGCCTACAGGATAGGTCTGGTTATCACCATTTTATAGATGAGGCACAGAGAAGTTAAGTCACTTGCCGGGCTCACAGGCTCTATGGAGCCTTAGCACATGGGTTATAGCACATTGGCACCGCCCTCTGCAATGCATGCTTTTATCTTCTCCCTTTCCTTTGCTTTCCCACAAACTCGCCTAGATTTTTAAGGCTTACGATAACTGAAGAGTATTTGTTGGTGCCAGATACTTTACACAAGCAGGATCCCCAGCAACATAGGGTACCAGCCAACCCTGGACAGGAGACCTGAGCTTATGGAGAAGGAAGTACAGTTCTCTTATTTAAGTTGCTGGTAATGATGAATCTCATCATTACCACCAACACACAGGGTAACATTGGAGTTCTAAGTAAAGCTCTGGGACACCAAACACAGAAGGAGATATGTGGACCCAGCTCTGCCGCAGCACCGAGATCTTAGACAGCTGCGGCTGAGTCAGTGTCTGAGGATCCGCATCCCACCCCGTCCTGAGCGCTTCTTCTCTTGCTTTGACTAAAGGAGGACTCAGCCTCTTGTAGATTTCCCTTCCCTGCGGAGGGAGCTGATACAAGAGACAACATGATTGAGTCCTCTTGGGCTCCTCCACGAGTCACTGCTTGACTTTGAGCCTGCCTCACCAAACCAGTCCTGAGGTCTCAGTGCACAGAGCTGTCAGCAAACCTCCCACTCCCTGTTTGTGTTGGCTTTTGTCACCGTGCCATGCTGGAGGTGTCGGCTAAAACTGTTTACTGGCTTAATTTAAAAACACCTCAAGGTGTTCTTACAATTCTGCTTTGAGCAGCAATGTGGATAGAATGGCAATGAGGCCAGAAAGTAATGAAGATAAATAGAATATAACCAAACAAAATGGTCATAAAATCACACGGAGTAGCTTGAAAGAACTTTTGAAAAAGTAGAATGTTATTTAAATATACTACACACATATATCTACACATGCATACACACACATATAGGAATATGTCTGCACGTATCTGTATAATTTCAGATCTCACCGTCTTCGTGGAGCTCCCTTACTCGTACCACAGAGGTCAGGCCATATGCATCTCTGAAGCACGTTGTTCTTGACTGAAAGAACGGAACAAAACACAGAAGACTTAAAATATTAGTTTAATATGCATGAAAAATAATGGCATCGAAATTCAGACTCCTATGGCAAAGGCCACCGCGTGAGCTTCCCTGCTGAGGCCAGGAACCATTTGATGGCGGGATGTGGGCAGAAGCAGGTGATATGAAGCGAGGGGCTAAAAATCAGCTTAGGCAGCATCGTCAACTGCCTACAATGAGTGAGAAGAGAAAGACCTTAGAAAACTGCTTGTCCAATCTCCAGGAAACAAAGGCCCAAAGAGGAGAAGCTCACGGAGCTGTTTGGTGGCAGCATCAGGGCTGAAAGCTAGCCCTCCTGTCTTCAACTCTGCACAACACTTCACGGCTTCCCTTGTTCAGTGTTCTTACTTTGTCACGGTTCACTGCAACAGGACATTGAGGGAAACTCCTAAGACTTATAATGCCTCCCTCTTCAACACCCTATTTCCTAGAGTCACGCCACCCAGCCGCCTTCCCTACCCAACCCTGGCCACAGGTCGTGGTGTCTGTCTTGGCTCTAATGCAGGTAAGGGTTAGTCAGAAGGGAAAGTGAAGAGGGAAATCAGGTGAGGAGTGGGGTGAGCTTCTCTTTGCAAGCGGAGAGGCTCAATTAGCAATGACAGAAAAAGAATTCCAGCACTGACTCCCTTCCGCAGCCCAAGAATAACATCCAGGAGTCAACAACTCTGCCCCCCACCTGCTGACACACAGTCTCTTTGTCTTGTGTTGAACCTTTAAGCACTCCAAAACCCAACTTCTATGTTTTCTTTCTCCCAAGGGTTGAATGGATTTAATAAGCATTTCTAAAAGTCACCTGAGAGTAGGCTTGTGAGCCGAGGCAGATAAAAGCTCTCCGGGTTTTGCTCTTTCTCTGGGGTGACTCTGTAGAAGAGAAGTTCACTGGAACCAAGGTACTAACATTCTTCAACCTCTAAGTAGGCACAGATTTTCTCATCAGAGGAAAGCCAATATTGACGGGGCATGAGTTCCTTCTAGCTGGAAGAGATAGACCTTGCTCCTGATTGAGCCGGTGGGGAGAGGGCAGGAGCGTGCACGGTCCGAGACACAACTTCATGTCGGTAACGGCATCCGTTCCCAATTCTCACAACAGCAGCATTTCTTAATGTAGTATTTGATCATTGCTTAAATGAGTATTACAACTTCAAAAAACACCAAGAACGTATGATTGCGATTACTATCTGGTTGTGGTCCTGGCTTACAACTTAAAAATGTAATCACATGGAAGTAGATCCCTCAAAAAACAAGAAATGGAGGAAATTAACGTGCACATCAGCATTGGTCTTGGTCTGTTTTTTATTAAATATGTTCCCAAAGCACTTCATAGGGGAAACCAAAGACGTGAAATGTTTACAGAGCAAGACACACCCAAATCGTTTGCTTCCCAGCTACAAGTCATTAGGCTGATATTATCAACCTCAAGCACACTTGGAGAATGTAGGTAAAGGACTGACAAATTTGGAAGGTCTAAAGAGAAGATTACATTTGTGCAATTTCAAATTTTAGCTAAGTGAATAGTTTAAAAGTAAAGTATATTAGGTGGTTTCTGTGTGCCAGACACTGTCCTGAGTGCTTTCTATACATTTTATTTCAGCATCGTAACAATCCCATGGACCAGATACTATTATGAATCACCCTTTACAGTTGGGGAAATTGGTGTTCAACGTGGTTCGGTAACTGGCTTAAGGCTGCTGAGCTATTTAAGTGGCAGAGTCAGGAATGTCTAACTTTAAAATGTATGCTTTTAACAAGTATGTTACATTGCCTCTCAATACCTAGAATACAAGCGTCATTTAAAAAATAAGACACAGGAATTTTTAAGATTTGTTCATTCATTTTATATGTATTTAGTGATGATGTGTCTGTGCCAGGAACTAAAAATGTAGGCTTTTAACAAGCATGTTATATTGTCTCTCAATTCCTAAAATTTTTGAGATTTGTTCATTCATTTTATATATGTGTAGTGATGGCTTGTCTGTGCCAGGAACTACACGTGAGGAGCTGAAGATACAGTTGAAAACTGACTAGGTTCCTGCCCTCTGGCATTTATATTCTAATCTAGACAGAATAAAAAAATATATAACCGTAGGAAAAAATAAAATTAATGTAAGATGTTATAAGTGCTATGAGAAAGACAAATATCCTGAGATATTAAATAAGGGAGGAGGACTCTCTTAGCATGAGTTCTCTGTGGAAAGCTTGGCAAAGAATTGCATGTAGGTGGTTTCTTTTGGGAAGTGATCACAGGGAAGAGAAGAAGGGACTGGGGAGAAAAAGAAAGAGGAAAAGCTGAAACAAAGGTGCATTCTCAAGTTAGTCACTGCTGTGGGCCATGGGGACAATTCTGCCGGGACACCAAAAAATAGAGGAGAACATACCTCAAAATTGTCCAATCCACAGAAGGAAGAGATAAGCACGGGTCCACCAGCTCCCAATGGTCACGGGTTTTTCATTTCCTCCCATTCCCAGACTGTGCATGCAAAGCTCCCACTGCAACACCAGAGAAATCCTGGGGCAGAAACTGAAAGAAGCCAGTTACAGCTGAGGCCAGGGGCTGCCAGATGCGATCACCCGAATGAAGCTTGTTGCTGTGATGGCTGGTGAAGAGGGGGGCTGAGAGCGCTGTGAGGGCACAGGTGACCAATACAAAGACCTGTGTTAGGGGGTTGTGTCAGAGAAGGCTTCCCTGTGGAGGTGGCTTTTGTGATGTGATTTCAGGAGGACAAAGAGCTAAGCATGATGAGAACTGAGAGAAGAGCATTTCCAGGCACAGGAACCAGCCATTGAAAGTCCCTGAGAAAGAGCTAGCATCTTCCAGGAATGACACCCCAGGGTAGCTGTAATAAGGAAAGGTGAGAGGCAGCCCATCATGCCATAGAGGGCCAGTGTCAGAGGCTTGGAGGGGATGATAAGGAATTTGTTTTTTAGTGAACAGGAACTCACTGAAGGGTCATAAAACGGTATTCTACTAACCTCCAAACAAGGGATCATAAGAGTTTCAGAGCTGAAAGGATCATAGGTATGAAGCTGAGAGGTCATTCTACGCAAGAAAGGACAAACTGGTTGATAGTTCCATTGGCCAAAGGTCCATAGTGGGGCCAACAACAAGGGCTTCCCTTCAAGTCAACTGGGCCAAAAGTTTATCATGGACTGCTGAGTTCAGGCAGCCAGTCTGTAGCTCTAGGGTTAACAGGCAGGAATCCTGTCTCTGACACAGAAATTGTTGGTAAGAACAACTGAGAACCAAGGCTGAGGTGGGACCAGGGTTGGGACTGTATGGATAATATCTGGAGAACTTCTAAGAGTCAGGGTGTCTTACATTTTCTTTGGTGTCAGCAATGATCATTGCTTTTAAAGAAAGATCTCAAATCTCTAAGACTTGGGGGAGTAGAACTCTGAAAGAAACTCTTGTACTGGGAGATCCTGAGTCTCCCTGCCTGAGCTTCATTTTTATCTTTCCATGGGAAGTCTTTTCACTTTGATTTCTCCTGCACCTGCTGCACTGGGCCCAAAGGAAGCATTAACATTCAGGTCCAAGCCTCAGCAAAACCTCTTTCCCTTGAGATATTTGTTGAACAGGAATTGCCCATGTTTATTTAAACATATTTGCCATATGATTAATGAGCAATATAAAACCCTTACACCTGGGAATCATGAAACATATAATTTCTATCCTCCTTGCCTATCTAACTTTTTCTGAGCTTACAGGTACATAGGTACACATCCTGTCTCTGTAATACTTTTCATGGTTGTGTTAGTCAGAGTAGGCTAACTGCTTAACAAGTCCCAAATTCCAGTGGCTTAACACAGCAAAGTTTATTTCTCATTCCGGTTACATTCCCATACAGGGCTGCTGCAAAGTTCTATTCCATGCAGTCATTTAGGGATCCAGGCTTATTCCTTCTTACAGCTCTGTCCTCTTCTAAGATTTTGGAATCTTCTCCATTTAGCCAGCATAAGAGCAGAGAGCACACGTGGGAAAGGTGTCACTGTTCTCAGGTGAGGCACATCTACTCTGATGGGAAGTAGTCTCACAGCCCACCCGGCTGCACAGGGACTGAGAACTGTTATCTATTGAGATCCCAAGAACAGGTGACATTGGCTGTTGTGAGCACTAGCAGCCCCTACCACAATGGTGGAGGAAAACAAAGCACTATTAACCATCCAAGAAAAATATGGAAGCTGCAAATATGCTTCATCATGTAATAGAGCTCAGGATCAAGAGAGTATGCTTGGCTTCCTAAAGTGCACGCAGAAACAGTGTAGAGTACACATTGCTGTTTCCAGAGCATAGAAGAAACTCAAAGTGGTCAGGCACAGTGGCTCATGCCTGTAATCCCATCACCCTGGGAGGCCGAGGTGGATGGATCTCTTGAAGTCAGGAGTTCGAGACCAGCCTGGCCAACATGGTGAAACACAGTCTTTACTAAAAATACAAAAATTAGCTGGGTATGCTGGTGCATGCCTATAATTCCAACTATTTAGGAGGCTGAGGTAGGAGAATTGCTTGAACCTGAGAGGCGGAGGTTGCAGTGAGCCTAGATTGCACCATTGCAATCCAGCCCAGGCAACAGAGATGGAATCCCACTCTGTTTTTTGACGGAAATACAGTGAGATTCCATCAAAAAAAAAAAGAGAAAAGAAAGAAGAAACTCAAAGAAGATGTATAAGGATGCAATTTAAAAAATATTACCACACTACTTATTTCAAATAATTAATACTGAAGAAATTTTAAGCGAAACATATTTAGGGGTCTTTTTCTCTCTCTGATTCTTTAGAAATTGTAAAACTTCTGAGCCTGCAGGTCTTTTTTCTTTTAATTGTGGTAAAATATACATAACATAAAATTTCCCATCTTAATCATGTGTAAGTGTACAGTTCAGTAGGGCAGAGTACATGACATGGTTGTGCAAACAATCTCCAGTGCTCTTTCCATAAACTCAGAGTAGTTAGTTAACAGTCAAGAACAGGAATAAAATTGATGTTTACACTTCCCACATAAAAATTGTAAACATTTCTTTAGAGTGACAATAATGCTATTTTGGCTTAAGCTTGATTTTCAGTATACTGATCATTATCAAGCAATGTTATTTATTCCTTTGTTTTTTAATTTTTAAATTTTTAATTCTGATCGTTATCAAGCAATGTTATTTATTCCTTCGTTTTTTAATTGTGATAAAGCAGACATAATATAATTTGCCATCTTAACCATTTTTAAGTGTGCAGTTCAGTCTTGTTATGTGTAGTCAGATTGCTGAGCAACAATCTCTAAGTCTTTTTCTTCTAGAAAAACTGAAACTCTTTAACCATTAAACAATTCTTTCTTTCCCCAGCACCTGGAAACCACAATTCTACTTTCTGTCTCTATGAATTTGATTATTCTAGGAACCTTACGTAAGCAAAATTATATGGTAGTTGTCTTTTTATGACCGGCTTATTTCACTTACCATAATGTCCTCAGGTCCATCCATGCTGTAGAATGTGTCAGGTCTTCCTCCCTTTTGAAGGCTGAATAATATTCTATTGTATGTATATACCACATTTTGTTTATTCATCTGCGCAGTGATAGACGTTTTGGTTGCTTTTACCTTTTGGCTATTGTGAGTAATGCAAGGGCAGCCGTTATTGTTAAGTTTTAAAGATGGAAAATCACAATGAACAACACACTCACTGGGAGGTGTGTGTGTGTGTGCGTGTGCGTGTGTGTGTTCACGCTCTCATCGCCATCCTCCTACTCACAGACTCAGAGTGTGGCAGAAAACTAATAATGGAACCTAGGGCAATTGATTGTACCACTTTTTTTACTTCCATAGGACAGATTCTTAGGTAATGAAAATATCTCTTAAATTTTATCTTCTAAAATGATAATTTTCTGAAGGAATATGGGACATTGTCCAAGTAAAGGGGTTTGAAGTTGCACTAGTTAATTACTCTCAGAGTTAATCACTCACTAAATTACTTATGAATACCTATTTTGTATTATATTCAGTGAGGTTGGAGTACACAAAAACAGCGCATGGTCCTTTCCCTGGTCATAGTTCAGGTATAACATGTAAAATATACTAGGCTAACACTTTCGAATGGTGTTCACTGAACATTAGTGTTCAATGTGATGTCAGTAGATGCTTCATAATAGCCGTGTTCCATAGTCAATAAGCTTGGCCATGGAACACTGTGATACCACTTTTAAATTTTTACACAAACATAACTTAATTGAGGCCCAAGCACAGGGATGATGGGGTGGGAGGGGAATACGTCTGTGTTGAGCTTTGTTAGGGGAGAAATTCAGCATTTAGTCAAGGCAGAGAAGTCAATCATTCAGCAATGACTGGTAAACAAAATGACAACTCACCTAGCTATCACACATTAGAATTTTTCTGGAATTCCCACAAACAATGCTGAGACCCATGTGATGAGGACCATTGCCCAGGGGATAACGGGGAGGTGACAGCCTGCCCAGGATGTGACCCTGTGACCGCAGTGATGTAGGAGCGGCTCTCTTGCAGCTCTCACTGAGGCGATACCTCCCGTGACCTAAGCAGAAAAGCAGAGGAATCCCATCCACACTTCCTGGAAGCTGGAGTGCCCTCTCTCCATAGGACGCATCTCTAACCTTTGGGGAGAGCCTTGAGAACGGTTGCTGAGGAGGGGAGAAAAAGTTTTACCTCCACCCACTTAGGGTTCAAGCTAGGCCTGAGAATTAAATTGGCAGAAGACAGATGAACAGGACAAAAGCATACGAATTTACCCTCAGTTTTATATGACACAAGATCCCTCATTACAAAATAAAGACTCAAAGAAATAGCAAAATCTACACGTATTAGGTCAAACAAAGGGAGGCAATCGTGGAAAAGTAACTTAAGTATATGTAGAAGCTAAAGGAAGATATGAATTATCTTACCAAGGTCTGTCTGTACAAAATTCTCTTGGCTATGACTCCCCATCAAAGAATGTTTCTTTTCTCCTGGTACAGGGAGGGAATCTTTTTCATGGGAATCTTTATCTCCTGTTTTCAGGAAGAAAAGGGGAAGATTAGAATGCCCATCTCGCCTCTGCTGTTTTTCAAGTGCCTTTTGTTTGATGTAATCTCCATGTCAAAGTGGCATATTTTGGGATGGCATATTCTGCCAGCCTTCACCACTTTGACCCCTTCGTCCCCCCATCACCCTAAGCTCCATGTGAGTGCTGAGCACAAACCTCCCCTTCACTAGCTCTTTTACGCCAAAGCAAAGCAACCCAGGCAGACAGCTGCCTATGGTCCCAGCCGGATCTGTCCCTCATACTGTCCCTGCCATGTCTGAGTCTCAAGTTCATGTACTTTCTCCTTTTGATCTTCCTTCAACATTATAAGCTCCCCGAAAACAGATGAGCTTGTATCTTATTTGTCCACAGCACAGAGTAAGTACCACAGTTTTTCAGTGACTGGCAATGAATGGATAAAGGAGCAAAGACACCCACCTACACAGTTGCCTTGGTGACATAGTGATTCCAGGCCAGATAGCAGAAAGCTGCCACATCGTTTCCAAAAAGTTATACGAGTAGAGGTTTTATTTACATGTTACCTTGTTCCTAATCTCTCTAAATCCGTCATCTTTTACCTACAACTAGGGTTAATATTCACCAGCCGTATAGTATAAAAACCCTTATCCGATTTCAGTGGTATGACTGTTTATGTTTTCTACTTGAATAATAAGATGATTTTTTATAAGGCCAACCTAGGTCGCTCTTCCCTGTGCTGGGGCCCAAGTAGCAATAGAAAGCCTGGTAATCGGACACCTTTGCCCCACAATGTCACCCTGAATGAGTCTTTTCTTTCCGTTCCGTCTTTGCTTGGTCTTTTCCAGACTTGCTTTCTATTTCACAGCTTTGCTAAGCATGCAGGTCAAGGTCAGACTATCTCAAGATGGGAGGAACTGAATTTAGCCACATAGGGCCTCTCCCCAATGAAAGCATTTAGCACCCAGCCAAAAAATCTGTCTATCTTTAGATTCCAGAATAGAAAAAAGGGGGGGAAAATCTCCCTTAAGAAAAATGCCAAGTTTGCTTTGCTTCTGCTCTAAGCCAACCCTATTTCAGGTTCCAAGGAGGCTGCTCCCTGCAGAAAGGAACGTGCTACAGAACACGTCAGAAGACCTTAATTGTATTTCTGGCACTCTGATGTTCTGTGACTTTATCCCCAGCTACTTGAAGAGCATTGTCCTACCCTCATCTCCACCCTCTGCCATCCTCTTCTTACTGCAACTTTGTGTGTAAGTGTGTTAAGGCTCAGGGAATAAAGCTCAAACTCAAGTGGTCTTTATTACTTGGAGCCACAAGTGCCAGCCAGCCTAGAGGGGTTCCTGGGAATAGATGGGTAGATCACGAGGTCAAGGGATCAAGACCATCCTGGCTAACATGGTGAAACCCCATCTGTACTAAAAATACAAAAAATTAGCTGGGCGTGGTGGCGGGTGCCTGTAGTCCCAACTACTCAGGAGGCTGAGGTGGGAGAATCGCTTGAACCCAGGAGGCAGAGGTTGCAGTGAGTCCAGAGTGCACCACTACACTCCCACCTGGGGGACAGAGCAAGACTCCGTTTCAAAAAAAGAAAAAAAGCTGGTTTCCTGCTTTGTGAGTAGAAAGACTAAATCTGCCTACTAAGAAGTAGACATGGGGATACAGAATGTTCCACAGGGAGTAGAATTAACCAGTTACCTGGAAGCACTGGCATGCCCATTAAAATCTCTTCCTTTGGGAAGCCATGGAAAACTGCTCTGCCATCTACTCCACATTCTAGAAATTTACTTGCATCCTCTGAGAACCTCTGATGCCAGATGCTGTGTTACTGGCATCTGCAACCTGTTGATGCAAAATCATGAAGCTCCTAGTGAGGAGGGAACAAACCTCTTTATCTTTTGGAGGTACCAGCCTTAGTGTACTTTGTAAAAAGGGAAACAATTGTGTGAAATAGTAGACGGCATTTTTCTGATGCTTTGCACAGACCTTGATTTCACATGGTGCTGCAGCTGTGTTACTGGAAGCAGTAGAGCCTGGAGAGGGCAAACTTTGGAAGAGATGAGCTGGATAAAATCCTGACTCTACACTATGTCCTGTGTGGCCTTGAGCAATTTATTTAATGCTCCAGTCTCAGGTTCTTGTATACAATAGGGTTTCTAAATGGACCTAATTTGTCATGAGTGTAAACTGAGAAAATGCATATACACTGCTTAGCACAGTGTCTGAACACGTCAATTGTGTTATGAATGCTATCTATCAGCAATAATAGATACTATTAATGGATATTAATAACTAATATTTTAATTCACATTAGAATTAAATATTATTACTAAATTGATAAATATTATTAATATAATACAATGTTATCTTTTAAGTAATAGATAACATTATAAATAATATTAATAATAATCCAGCCAGGCACTGTGGCTCATGCCTGTAATCCCAGCACTTTAGAAGGTAGAGTCAGGTGGATCACTTGAGGCTAGGAGTTCGAGACCAGCCTGGCCAACGTGGAAGAACCCCATCTTTACTAAAAATACACAAACTAGCTGGGCATGGTGGTGCACACCTATAGTCCCATCTACTTGGGAGGCTGAGGCATGAGACTCGCTTGAACCTAGAAGGTGGAGGTCACAGTGAGCCCAGATTGCACCACTGCACTCTATCTCCACAGAGTAAGACTCTATCTCAAAAATAACTTAATAATAATAACAATAGTAGGCTCATTTAAAATAATAACCTAAGGAATTCATTAATGATGAGTAAATGGAAGTGATTCAAATAACCCTTTTGTGGCCCTAAAATATCCTGGTATTTATTTTAGCACCTGTAACATTCCATTGTATTATTTATTTCTTTATGTCTCCACTATTCCAAAGCCTCTCCAGGGCAGGGAATTCTCTTTTTTATTGTAATGTCACAAAGTCTCCTCTATTACCTGTCCTATATAAATGTTGTTGAGTAAATGAAAAGTGAAGCCATAAATTAATGAGTGAAGGAGTAAGCAAGTAAAATACTTACTTGAAGGGAATATTTTTTTTGCATTAAGCCAAAACAATTGTATCTTATACAAACTATTTCTAAAAACATAGCATTTTCCTTATTTATTATGAACTATTGCCAACTTCCCTTCCCCTGTCTCTGAGGAATGCAAAGTCCCTGAGTTAGAGTAATTTCCCAAGAATTGTTTAGGGGTTGTCTTAGTCAGCTCAGGGTACAGAATACCGTAGGCGGGGTGGCGTCAACCACATTTATTTGTCACAGTTCTGCAGGCTGGGAAGTTCAGGATCAAGGTACCAGCAGATTCTGTTCCTGACGAGGGTCTTCTTCTTGGCTTACAGAGAGCTACCTTCTCGCTGGGTCCTCACATAGGTGAAGGGAGAAAAGGCTCTCGTTTATCTTCTTATAAAGAGATTAATCCATCATGGGAGCCCCACCCTCATGCCATCATCTAAACATAATTACTCCCCAAAGATTCCCCTCCAAATTCCATCACATTGAAGTTTAGGGCTTCGATATCTGAATCTTGGGAGGATGCAAACATTCAGGCCCTAACAAGTGCTAGAAGTGTTAAACAACACAGTGCCTGAAGCAATAGGATATTTTTGATAGGATGAATCCCCTTTCAACCCTGGAAGCCAGGCATTTCAGAGGGGAAAAGAAAAGAGAAGCAACAACTGCACAAATAAGCATCTTAGTAAGGAAATCACTAGGCCTTTCAGGGGTGCCCATTCTATGCTTTCTAAAGGACGAAGTCTGAGCAGGCGGAACGAAGCTAGTCTTGCCTGGCTGCACTCTTCTGTTCTGGCAGGGGGCTGGTGCCGCTCCCTGCAGATGCCCACGATGCCAGGCAGCCTGGTTTAGTTTGTGGAACGTGCTCTAACTGGTCAGCACAGACACAGTAGATATTCTGAAAACTAAGAAATTCACCTTCAGCAGCTTAGCGACTCACCGCAGGCCCTTATCTCAAATGGGAACTTATTCAAACCGTTATTCAAGTTTATTCAAATGAATTTGAGAGCCTCCTAACAGCCCCGGCTACATAATTTGCTGGGCGCAGTTCAAAATGAAAATGCAGAGTCCTTTTCAAAAATTATTAAGCATGTCAAGATGGTGTCAGTAGAGCATCCCACTAAGCACACGTGGGCTTCTGAGAGCAGGTCACAGGCCCATAAACCCGACCTCGCCTAGCAATGACTATCCTGTTGTTTAACAGGAAACCCCAACCCCTCCACAGCCCTGAGGCCGCTGCAGCAGAAAAACAAAAACCAAACATTCTCAACACCATCAGCACCAGCTCTTCCTAAACCACCAGCCTTCCGCAGAGCCTGCCTCATTTGACCTGTTTTAACTAGTGTTCTCTCAACCTCCAAATTTTCATTGTCCATAAAGCAGATCAAGGCTATCACAGAAGAAAACAAACCCCGAAAAGGCAAACCACTGGATCTAGAGACCTACGGACTAGCCCTCCTGATACTTGCAGCTGGTGTTCAAGGACGTGCCTGTCTTGGGCGGTGGGCGGGTAGAAACCTCACACCCCAAAGCCCACCGAGCAAAATTCAAGGTTGCAAACCCCAACCCGGGTGGGAACACGGTCTGCAGACGCGCCCCCTTAAGTCCCTGTCGCACACAATTGCTTTCTGAATATTCCCTCTACAACTGCCATATATATATACATATATATATATATATGTATATATATATATATATACATATATATATATATGTATATATATATACACATAGATATATATGTATATA